>NDXB01006348.1:194579-211166 GCA_002631895.1 Agapornis roseicollis | reverse complement strand
CCAGCTCCCCCCCCCCCCCCCCCCCCCGGGCACTGGATAACACTTCAGAAATAAATCAATAAGTCAGGCATTAATTGTTTTTTTTCCTTCATATATGAAGAATTGTTTTTAATGAAAGATACACAGAACGCCCCGCTCACATTTCACATTCAATTCTACGTCTTCAGCTTCACATGGAACAATACAATCGGACAAATTTAGCTGTTAAAATTTATTTCCATTGGAAACTACGTAACATGTAAACTTCTTATAATACTTCTGACCTTGCCATTGTTGTTTGCCACTAGAAAACATGGTAAGCTTAGGAAGGGATGAGGGCTTGCCTACAAAGGCAACTGTTTTTTAAAAGTCACTTCCCTTTCAATTATTTTATACCATGTTAAGCTTAAGAGAGAACAAGGCTGAAATATATGTTATGCAAGGAGATGCAGGAGATGCTTCACTGAACAGAACACCTATCCTATGCCCTCGACATTCAATGTGTTGCTGGTAGCCCCACAAATCTGCTTTCTGATATTCTCTCTTTGAAATCTCTTTAAAAATCTTATTTAAGCTACTGCCTTGGTAAGACACTAGCAAATATTTTTGTTCCATTTATGAATGCACATCATAAAAACACATCACAGCTGAGACTGCTCTTACTAAAATACTTTTCAAACAAACATTTTAAGTGTTTAAATTGTTTCTACCTCATTGTAAGTCTCCTTAGCTGAAGCTGTGGTTCACTTACAATAAGCCACATATGCAAAGATCAATTTAATAACCATGAAGCAGGTGGGGACATGGAATACAAAGCACTGAGACCTGATCAGCACTTGGCAACCTACTCTAAATCATACCTGCAATGCTATTTTTAATCTTCTATCACTTACATTTATTTTTGGTTTCTCTGGATAGATCACATAAAGGTGGGAACAAGCTCTCCCTGTCCTTAGGTACCTCCTGTGTCTTTTACAGGATGCCCTCTAGTGCGTGAACTGTACATGGACTTTCCCACTTCTGCCTGCATAATTGCCTATTGAATGCAAAATCTGCTCAAGGCAGCCTGGGCAGGGCACGATGCAGGGTCCAGCTCAAGCAATACGGAAATGACTAGAAGAGAGCTAGCATAGACAAGAGGAAAAAAATACCTACAAACCAACAGCATAGAACAAAAGTCTCATCTCGCTGTTCCCATCTGAGCAGCAGCCACAAGGAAATGGAAGTGACTCAAATGCAAGTGCATTGGCTTCTACTTAGTTTTCTGCATGATAAACATCTGCTGAATCTAAACTAATTTTATCCCCTTCATAAACAAATTCAGTGAATCCTTTCTACTAAACTGCAAGATGCCGAACAGCGATGTTAATGGTCTTCGTAAGCAAATATGTGGTTTATTTTGTTCACTATAAATTAAGAACAGCATTCAAACATTGGACCATTCCACCTACTGCCATGCAGTGCTGGTAATCCCCCATTATTTTAAGAAAAAAACTGAGAACTTGAGTCAGCCAGCACTACAGCTGAACTACAGCATCCACAGAAAGCATATTTGTTTGAACTAGCACAGATTTATTATTACTATTATTATGTTCTCACATCTCTCATTAACTTGCATTCCAAACTGACAGTGTAACTTCCTGCAAAAGCACCAGCTACGATGCACAGTACAGAATTACACTAGCATATGAGTAAAAGCACATTGTGCCATTATAGACACACATTATATACTGTGTATCAGATATTTAATGCTTTTCTTCCAGTTAGCAAAGCACTCTCTGGTTTACTATTATGACTACTATAAAGAGTACATAAATAACTACATGTTAATAAGTAAACTAATGGCTGACTAAAGCACCTAGGTGAATGAAATACCACAGACGCTTCTAAAAATGTTATCCTGCAGATATAATTCCCAAATAAACTAATGCTATAAACAGAGAAGATAGTTTTAGAACCCATTTATTTCCACCCTCTAAGACCAAAGGCGGATAAAAATCTAAGGAGGGGAAAAGGAAGATGACAAAGCCCTTAGTTAAAAGGCAGACTCAGGTAGAGCTGGTGAGGGTGCAAGCGCATGGTATTGCTTCTGTAAAGAAATAAAAATACATGCAAAGAACTGCAGAGCCCACCCCAAACAAGATATATCAGCACCTACTCCATCAGTGCAATAGGAGAAAGCTCTGAAAGGCTAAGCTCAAGCCCTGCAGTGCCTGTGGTTTCGAGGCCCTGCAAGGGGATGTCAGCCCCCCAGGCACCACCAGCCCCTTTGCTCCCAAAACAAAGGCATTTGTGAGAAAAGGCTCCATGAAATCTCATTGCTTCCAGCATTCTTCTCCCTTAAATGCTGCTCTGTCACATCAGATTAGAAAAGGAAAAGAAATGTGACATTGAACAAGAGAGATTTTGGTTGGCAGGCCTTTCCTTATTCATTTACTGTTTATTATTGACTTTTGTGCCTGCGCAGAAGGATCAAGTGCATGTGATGGAAAGAGGATAAGCGCATCTACTGAAGGCTGAGTACCCAAGGGAGCTCAACAGCCAGAGCTCTCTGTGGATTCTTTCTGAGTCTGGGGTTTGTATTGTTTGGGTGTTTGGGGTTTTTTAAACTAAGGAAGTCTCCAGTGTTCACCCTGGGATAAACCACAAACTCCTCTGCCACTCAAGGGGTCCACTGCAAAGATGCAAAGGGGTAATAATCTGGAGCGGAAGATCTGAGACCCTGGGTGAGCCCCAGGGCAGACACTGAGCTCCCAATGAGCCAAGCTGGGTCACCATTTACAGCTACAGAGCTACCTTATAATAACCGGCAGCTGGTCTCAGGCGCACCAACAAACAGAACAGACCCAGCAGCCCTGCAGTGAACTGGAGTGTATAGCACCACACAAACCCACACATGATGGCCATCCAATTAGAGGAACTCCACTGTATCTAGGGACAAATGGATTTGTAATGAAGACATTACAAGATATTAATTTCAAGCCTGTATTACAAGTTCACCTAAGGAAAGAAGCAAATGATGCTGACTGGTCCCACATATCATCATTGACTCTGCACCCCAACTGACACAGCATCTGTAGAGCATCTGTAGACCTAGACCCTCGAACACAAGGGGGACAGTACTATACAATTATTCAGAAACCTAAATATAATGAATTTCCTAATGAGGATGGTGTTCCATAAGCAGTCACTACCATCTTGAATGTGGCCTGCAGAACAATTGGGAATTTTAGATCTACCTGATTTTTAGAAGACAACAGGATAGTACTTGAAGCTCCTGAAATTTTCAGCTGAGTGCTTTACTAATTACTGGGTCTGGCTTATATCATGTAAAATTCATGATATTGTGGTAAAGCTTACAGTACCTTGTAAAACTGAAACTTTATCTTGCAACTTCAAGAGCTTAACGAAATGTGTGGGAAGATAATTGATTAAAACTCTTTAAACATAAAAGCACTTGAGAAACTTTGCTGTTTAGGTTTCAGCAAGTCAGCTTTTTAACACATAATACTCACTAAGCATGTGTATTTAATGTTGTCTAACATGCACTGCTGTATCTGTTCTCCGTTTCTTGATAGTTGTGATGTTCCAAACACAAGAAGTCAGCAAATGTGCAGGCCTATTTCAGATTGCTGAGGAGTGTCTGGGAGCCAATCACCCCCTTCTACCATGGCCTAATGTCAAAAAACTCTTGGGTCAACACAAATGTTTCATTAGAGTCAGTAGGAGCTTTGCTTACTGCTTCCAAGAGGCCAGAACTACAACACAGCCTTTCTCAAAATAATCATGGAAAGTTAAACTCCATTTCTACCTCAGCTACTGCTTTCAAATAAAGCAACATCAGCCCTGCACAAGTAACCCCCACAAGACCTGGGATGTTCAAAGATTCCCCCCTGCTTTGGTTAGAAGAAAAAGCACAGAAATAAGACAGTATCTGCTAGAAGTGAGACTGAGTTATACCTTAAGAGTTGTATACAACCACTTAGTAAGTGTCAAAATAAACACAGTAAACCAGTAAGATTACTGGTTTGGTACAAAATAAATAAAAACCAACAAGGTAAGAAATAGTAGACAGCAATCCCAAAACAAAGAATACTTCTATATGGCAACAAAACTGCTGAATGTGGAGGAAGAAAATAATCAAGTGCAAGAAAGAAGATACTGTCACAGGAGAAATAGAGACATGATTCAAAGAGCTTAACACATTCAAGACATGGCTGAGTGCAAGATGAAGGGAATATACATAAATCATCTTATTGAAAGAAGTGGCATTTGAAATATGAAGCCCAGCATCAAGACAGCTTCAATGAACTGATGAAACTCCCCAAACTATGCCAGAGCACCTCATATTTCTATATTTAATATGCACACCCAACTACTGACAAAGAAGTACTATGTGAAAGTTCCGAATTTTAAAGATAACAATAAATTAAGCACCAGAGGTAATGAAAAATTGGATAAATCACAAAATAAATCATGCCAGACCAACCAGACATGTCACTTTATTAAAATACCCAGTCTTCTAGCCAAGAAAAATGAATAGCTCTAAACTGTCTGGATTTCAGTATTTGACAGTGCCATAGGAAGTCGTTAAAACAGGAGACGTGGGGAAGAGAGAGGAATTGGCAGAGATGGAGAAACCTGCAGCTTGCCTGGGAGCACTGGGCTATGAGGAGAACCCATGGAGCTGTCAACGGAGTATTTTGAATTACCAGACCCAGAAGGCTGCAAAAGAAGGTTGGTATAAGCTGCCAGAGAAGACAGATCAAAGTTAATTGTGCAAAGGGCAAGGGACCAGTGTGGGTTTGTACTTGCAGCTGGTCAGCATGCATGACCACATACTGCTACAAGGAGACACCGGCACCAGAAAATGCAATTTTAACCATATGACTACACAGCAAAATATTTCCATGGGAGGAGAAATGAGTCATTAGACTACATAAGGCAGTTAATGGAGCCTTCCCTTGGTATACAACGTACAATAATGGTTAACCAATTATGAAATGGATAGAAATCATGAAATGCATCATGTTAATATAAGCAAGGACATCCAGCTATTTCAAGAGAACATGCTAGGACAGCCTAACTGACTCAAGGGGAGAACAAACAGGGATAACCCCATGTGAGTGCACTGGGAACCAGTCATGGGAATTCCCGGCAGTAGTGCAGTTTCTGAAGGTAAAGGAGATAGCTGTCATGAGAACAAATGCGTGCAAGCCAGCCACAAATACATCTGGGATGGATAAGACCAAGGTTTCTAACTGTCAGAGCTATCAAGTTCTGGAAAAATCTTTTAGTGCAGTGGTTCATGGGAAGATAACATTAAATATGACTGAGGACTGGGGTCAGGGATCCAGAGCTCCATCCACCTTTCTAGTCCCACACAACACAGCTGCTACCTACTCCCCATAGGAGGCAGGGAGTGAGAATGAAAACCCAGGCTCCTGAAGAGCCTCAGCTGTAATACAGGCCAAACCCTCACCCACCAGGTGATTCTAGGGAAATCCTGCAGTATGAGCACTTTCATAAGTCCTGGAGGTAATGACAGCTCCTCATAGCTTGTGCTCCCATCAAGACTACACGGCTTTTGGGGCTGCTGCTAACACAGCTCTGATCAACACTTCTAAAGCATGGACTCTAGGCAATGATTTCTGAGAATATGTAGGACAATATTTACTGCTAAGGAGATTCTCTTGTGCTTGTATCAGTCCTCCTTTGTTCTGACCGAAGAGCTGACAGATGGAGATTGGGACCAGTAGGCACTTCTAATACCACCCAAAGCAGTGCAGTACAGGAGCCTACTCTGAGCAGGCAGATAAATCCATCAAGTCAAGCGGTACTGAGGAGACACTTCTGGCTCCTAAAAGCTGTAGTTCTGCATCAGTACAGCCCTGCACGAGGCTTCCTCAGGTCCCCATCTCTGCAGCGAGAGCTCCTCAGCTCAGCTGCATCATCCTGCTGCTGTGCAGCCGGCTGCTGCTCAACCAGTGGCCTGAGTTGCACTCAGGGTCTCTCTGTCCCCTTGTCCCCTGCACATGGTGTGACAGGCCAGCTGCACGCCTTCTCCTAACAGGGTCTGGTTTAACCTCCTCTCCAAAAAGCTGAGAAAATGGCTAGTCCAGGACTCTAAGCCGAGACCTGTGTAAAACATACCAGCTGGGCACACTGCTATCAAGTTCACTTTGGAATAAAAAATAGCAAGAGAAATTTCACATGGAAGACTAAGTGTACTAGTGGATCATATAACCTTGCTCCAGACCAAGCCACGCTGTCAACAATTTTCAGTCCTCGGCAAACAATATACAGGCAGTGCTATCAGAACATTTAGTTATATGAAGATCAACATCTACGAAACTCTCAGGTTACAAGCACATCTTCTTTAGAAGTGAATGGCAGCTTTACAAAATAGGAGGATGATAACATTTATGGTGCTTTAAATCTGATCTTTGAGTGGCTCGGCACTGAGCACAAGACCTAACGTATCAGCCTAACAAACTTGACATTTAACAAGCCAAGTTTATTTCTAGAAAGTGAGCTGGAAATTAAACCTCATGGTTGCAACTGGCACACTGTGCAAAAGAGGAATCTTAATGATGACTGCATTTAATTTCTGCCCTATAGCTTTCATCCTTCTAATTGGTATATTTAAGTGCACTTAATCACTTAAGCATTGAACCTACTGCAGTGGTAAATCTCCAGTTTAGACTCCACAATAATAAATCTTTGTCTTCTCTCAGCAGCTGGTGAGATCATTTGTACTTTGAATTTAGGTCCTTTCCTCAGGCTTAACAGTAACAACTTGTTTGTTCTGTCTGCTGAAAGCATGACATTAACTCTTGGTTTTAAATGCATTATCGTTGCTTAAGCTCAGCACTCTCGGTGTTAAAACCGGCTGCCCTTCTAAGAAGCACTTCTAAGTGCCCAACTAAGAAACACACCAACAAAAAATCCAATTAGCCTGTGCTGGGAGTGTACAAAGCAACTTTGACTCATTAGTATTTACACAGCATCACTAGTCCACATGACACTTCACAGACATGAGGACACGCTGGAGTTTATAACACAATCTTTCAATAGGTGCCTCCAGTGCCAGAAAGAGCTGATTTAAAAACAGGTGAAAGTAGCCTTTGGACACTCCTCCTTTTAACAGTTAATGGAGGAGTAACACCCCTGAAAGCACCTCACAGTCTGGCCACAGCACCAAGCTAGGTTTTATCCTGAATTTAGGGACAAATGCCCCTAAATTCCTGAAGTAGCTTTGGTAAAAAAGGTAAAACTTAGATGCATTCGTCAAATCACAAGAGGGAAAACTGCCTTTGAAGATGCCTTGGTTTTGCTACAGGCTTCCTGCAGTACCTTGGTAAAGTATTTAGGCCCAAGTTATTAAGAATTCATGCATATTAATTACCTTTGCAGTAAACCCCTGAGCCTATACTGCAGAACAAACTGCCACTGAATACTTGTAGGACCAGGGTGTCATTTCCCCAGGCCATAGTTCTCCCCATGCAGTTCAGCACAGCTCTCAGTTCCAGTCACCATACCAACAGCTGCCTGGAGTGGGGCCTTGTGTTTTTAGGTATAAAATATGTTCTTAACAACTGGCCTTGTTATAAAAAAGCTGAATCCTGCCTTGTTGCAACTGCTGCACCAAGGACTGCGCCTTCATCCTTTTCTGATGGTGATGCTGATTTCTGTAGCTTTTACTCCAGAAGAAACTGCTCGGTCATCCAATACGAGTCACCACTTGAGTGGTTTTGTTTGCTTTACCACTTGCCAACAAGACAAATAACCCTCCCTTCTGCACAGTGCTTGCCAGTTGACCGAGCTATGCACAGAAACCTTGGACTCAGTGGGAACAGCGGTCTGGCATGTGCACTGAAGCCCTGGCACATCTGGGGACTATTGGAGGGGCTGTGCTTGCACAACCTACCTGCACACTGTCAGTGATTGCTTCCAGCAGGGTGTGGGGTTTTAAACTCAGCATGATAGGGGTTTTACTAGCCAGCAATCCTGTTCATTGGATTTCAGTCCTGGTCCTCCCACTACTGAGCTTGGCAATCCCCATCACACTGACAGTCTTAATACCATGACAGCAAGATCTGCAAAGCCATAGCATCACTTGCCATAGCAGTTGGGTCCAAACGCACACATCTTCAAAAATTTCCTTTAAAAACATACTTGGCACGTGCATTCCTCTGGATTCAGCCTGCAGGCATCCATTTTTGTAAGATTTGTCTCCCCTATAATAAAAGTTACTTAAGTACCTGCTATTTTTCTCTCACCTTATAGTTTACAGTGAAAGCAACCACCTCTCAATTCTTTGTTGTATTCAAGTGAGGGCATTGCAAGCAGCGTGTCTCACAGCCAGGCTTCTTCAGACAACAGGTAATTTGTCCCCAGTTCCGCCAAGGGCAACACATGCAGTTTAACTCCAAATAGAGGAAGCTCACTATGTTTGCCAACCAGATTAAAGCACTTACTCCTCCTTAGCTACAATAGAGCTCTTCTGTAGCTTCTCTGTGATTAGATAAACAGTTTGAGCTTCTTTACACTAGCAATGTGCTCTGTGTAGTTCCTCTCAAGAGATGCTGCAGTTTTCAGAGCCCAGTTTAAACCACAGGCATACCATTCCCTCCCAAATCCCTGTTTTAGCCACCAGCATCATCTTCCTATCTTCCATCTTCCTATCCTTCCATCTTCCTGCTAAGTGTTGCTCTCCAGGCAGGCATTATATCCTTCAGTCTCTCAGTTAACTTGGAGCTTTGGCACTGAATTATGTATTTCTCTGAGTCCTTTAGGCACCGACACCACTGAGCACTTCTTGTGTCTTTCACAAATGCAAATTTATGATCTGAATTTTTGCATTTGCTTTGCTTACAAAATACCCACATACACAGAAAATCTATTTTAAATCTTTCCTTTGCTTTAGAATCACAGTATTTTCAGGGCTGCTCAGACAATTAGGACCTCTGTGAACAATGCGGCTTATGTTCTTTCAGGCTAAATATATCCAGGCACCCAGTGGATACTTTGGGCAAATCCCACTACATATATATGCAGTTTCAGGAGGACTCCTGAAGATTTCCATCAGCACACAGAGGACACCAGACTTCAGTCAGAAGCTGGCAGTACAACTTCGTGCTTGCACATCAGCCTGTGTCACAGTAAGCTCACTCCAGCTTTTATCAAATGTTGTTTTGAAGGCTCTGGCTTACTCATTTCCCCTGAAATCCTGGCTGCAGATCTTCCAGAGTTCTGGCAGTATGAAAGTCCATTTCTTAAAGCAGTGTGTTCTGAAAACTTCGCATTTGCTACAGATTTCTCTTGATGCTGGCTGAAAAATTAAACTCAATCAAAAAAATCAAACTGCTGAAGAAATGGCCAAACTGACAGAAAACCAGTATCACTGTATGCTGCATCCATCAGGAACTGATCTAATAAGTTTTGTTAGGGCCTTTTCCCCAACAAGAATCCAAAGTTTCATCTATAAAGACTTCTGTCAAAAATAACACACTGCTTTCATGCGCATCATATTCTTTTCCATAAAAATGAAAGGGAGAGTTTCCAAGTGTACCACACTGAATACACACACTTAAAATGGTTAAAATCTGTTTTAGAGTAACCTCTTGAGTATTAGCCTATATCCAGGCAACAACCAACTTTCTGCAAAACCCCAAAAAGCAGACCAAAGAAACCTCTAACATCCAAACCCTGCCTGGAGGCTCAGCAGCCAGTAGGCCTGCTCACAGTGCTGTAACTGATACATCTGAAGACAGAGGTTAACAGTAAACAAATCACTGTTTACTTTAATTCCATTAGGACCGCAGAAAACAAGATCAGTATTTCAGAAAGACTTCATTTACACTCTGAGAAATGCAAAAATTATGAGACATGATCTGGGCGCAGTGGGCAAGCTATCGATATAGCTGGTTTTGTGAAATCCAGATGCAGAAGTGACCAGAAGTGGCCATGTATTTAAAATTGTGCTTTCAACACTCACGTTTGTACAAAAGAAAAAACAACCTACACTGCACTTGCATATTTTTATCTTTTCCATCTTTTAATGGCATCAGGGCTTTGCTCCAGGTTTTCCATGGAGAGGTTACCACACTCCTGCAGCTCACACAGCAAAACCCATCTCAAAAATGGCACATGACTTTGAAAGAAGGACAAGCAACTACCAGCAAGCCCACAAACATAAAAGTAACTGTCCTTCAGCTCTTCTCAACAGAAAGCAGCTGCTCACTCATTTTTAATCCATTTGAAACTCCCTGGCCTTGGTCAGGTTAATGTTTTCCAAGACTCATGATTAACTTCCTGGGCTTAAACTCATGAAGGGGAACAATACTTCCTGAACATGCTGTCAAGATGCTACCACCGCAAACACACCCCAACATGCCCAGCAGCCCCAGCCCCAGTGGCCACAGCCATGCTCCCCCGCCCAAGGGTGACAACCCCCCCACATCCAGTCCCCCAAGAAACTCGCTGCCCTAAAGGTTGTTCACCCATCACTGTAGCCTGGCCCACACACAGCTCTGGGCAGACAAATATCACCAGCAGGAAAGAATGGTTAAATTTTAATACCAGTGAATGTTTTCTGCTGCTGCCTGAATTTGAGACCAAGGGAATGAAAGTTACTTATTTCTCACACTGTTTTTAGCACATTGTACCAGTGCCCAGTATAGATCTGCAAGGTCAGAAGCCAGAAAGGGAACGCCAGAAAGATGAGCTTCATTGAGTGCAACCACCACCCTGAGATAGCATAGCCTAAACCTGACAGGTACGCTTCACCTCCTCCACCTCCTGCAGTGTTTCTGCTTATAGAATCACACCCAGCTTTCTTGCATGGTTAAATATGGGATAGTTTTCATAAGATGAGGGAGGGTTCAGTGACATAGGAGTGGTCCAAGGGCTTTACTCACTGAAGCCTGTGAAATGTACACATCAGTGAACGCATTTGAGGTGGAGCAGATTATCATAGCCTCTGGCTGCCTAAAAATCTCTCTGTTGTGGGTCGTCACAGAGCTGGAAAGAAAAATGTTATCCTTATTTTACAAGGAACAGAGGAGACACTTGGAACACATTCTATCTGCTCTGTCCTCCTGCCCATGCACGCACAAGTGAGGAACCTGGTGCTGGCCAGTGCCACAGGTGCTGCTGCACATGAGCCTCTTCCTCCCCCTCTCCAGTGGCTGGCACCGTGTGCAGTGTTTCAGGCTCTGGGCTCTAAGAGAAGGCTATTACCTGGTCACAAACCCTTCCTTAAGAAAGGCCCTGGGTAATTATTTCAGTAGGAATGCCATAATGATGATTTAAAAACTCAGACAGAAGAAAGTCACCGTGCTCCTCAGAACACTACTTTGTCATAGCTTCCCCACCAAGATGATGTGGTCTTATTCCTCCAGCCACAGTTCTCCTGGGGTTGCTGACCTCGGGGGCCCAGCAGGACAACATTACTTGCTTTCTTTGCTGCTGTAGGTTTCTAACCTCCCTTCTCCAGACATTCAACTGGTGGCAGTACAGGGCCTTGCTCTGGTGCAGCTCAAGTGGGATGTCCTACACAAAGCTAACACTACTCCACAGACACTGACAGAGCCAGATTCAACCCCGAGCTTGTACCACACCAGCTTTATGATTCACACTTTAGTAAACCATTTTTTTCTGAGTTCTCTTCAGCAATGCAAAGGCTTCCTCCTGTCTGCCTCATCACAAGCCAGTGGTACTTAATGCTCTGGTTATTAAGCCCCTCTTTCTGTTGCACTTTATCATAGAATCATAGAATAGTTAGGGTTGGAAAGGATAAATAAATGATCAGAATCGGTTTAATTTCTGGGACCCTCTCCTTCTTCAGACATGACCAGAAAGCCAAACTTATGTCTGGAAAAACAAGCAGGGCTGCCCATCTTTAGAAGCAGTGCGCCCTAGTTCAGATTAATGTGGTGTTCAGAAATCATGGGAGTGCCAACACAGGGGGAAAATACAGCAGAATATACAAAATAATTGTGTTTGTTCTAATTATTTTGGAGTAAGATGATAACACCCACTTCCTCAGCTACTTGTTCTGTACTTGGTATTTTAGCCTGGCATATTAAGTCCCCTCTCTTGCTTCCTGGCTAATGGTACAGTTACAATAGTTCAAGCACTCTTATTCATAAAGGATTTTATGAGATGCTTTGCACATCAGGCTTCAACAAAATGCAAAAAACCATGAAACAGCACAGATTTTTAACATAATTATCATTAATATTTTTATGCAACAGACTAGATTTGCCTTTGATTATACCACAGTAATGAACTCCATTGAGGATATTGAAATTAAACTTGCCCTTAAACTGCAAGGACTTCCAAGCCTGGAAGCCCAGTGAAACACACACGGTGAGTGCTTGCAATACCATGGATGCCAACGCTCTGGGTGTGCACACCTGTACAACATCAAAAGAAGTGGAAAAAAGGCCCCATGCTTCACCTTAATAGAAGTGGTCTATCTGCCCACACAGCCCACTGCCCAAGTCCTCTCTGAAAACCCAATTAAAGCTGCATGCACACCAGTGGCTCCCGTTCTACCGTCTGATTTGAAGACTTCCAGCCATGGGAAACCCAAAGGTTCTTTTGCAGCTGATCATTAAAAATTAATGCCTGACTATGACTAAATGGAGCTTTCACCCTGCTTCCAGTCATCTATTCTTATTATGCTTTTCCTGATTAAAAGGATGTTTCTTTTTCCCCCATTACAATACCTCTTTACTGTAATTTAGTAACCACCTAAGCAAAATCTCTTATTCTGATGCTTCTCTCAAGCACTTTTCCACTATCTTGTCCAGCTTTTCAAATTCCTTTCAAAAAGACTAACATCAGGCATAGAAAAACAAAATCACACAGCAACAGCAAGTACCAGCCCCCCAGTAGCTACCCTTCTTTACATGTGTGCTTGTCCTTACTACCACAACAGCCCACTGAGGCTCAGCTTCAGATGTCTGATCTAAGTAAACCCTTCTTATATCACTACCCTGTGAGGTGCAAACCAAACCTGTGGCACTGCGTTTCTCCCACCGGCTGCCTAACCCTGTGCCTGGTGGTACTGAAAACCAGTTTGTTTGACCTCAGCTCACCAACACATCCAGCTTGTTCTGGGAAAATGCCCGGTCATTGTTTTTAACCACCATAGTGCTTCTTTATGTCATGCAGAAGCTTTATTAGCAACATTTATACTTCTATTTTCACATCACTGAGATATATTTGATTAGTGTCACATCAGGGGCCATTACTGTATGAGCAACCTTAAACCAATGACAGTACCCTATTGAGATCAACTGGGGGGGAAGGGAGGAACACAATAAATCAGATTGGTTTTAATCCATTCACAAAAGCTTTGAAAAACAAAACAAAAGAAAAAACCCTCAACCCTCAGCTGGTGCTGATTTTTTAAATAAACCCCATTTAGGAATAGATGATTCATAAAGGCCATATTGTGCCTATTGTTTTCCCTTGGTAACTAATTCTCATCAAGTACTTTGGGACTTACTGTTAATTTCTTCAGTCTTTTTTAACCCCATCGATAATTAAAACACACAGTTGTGAAAAATCACTCCTATTTACAGATTTTATACTGTCATTTTGCTTGCATCTGGGGACATTTCAATGAAAACAAAGATGACCCAGCTGAATGCAGACCCAAGTAACATTTCAAATGAGAAACTGCATCAAGAATTAGCTGGTTCAACCTAGTAGTGATAGGGCAAGGGGGAATGGCTTTAAGCTGAAAGAGGGGAGGTTTAGATTAGATATAAGGAAGAAGCTCTTCCCTGGGAGGGTGCTGAGGCACTAGCACAGGGTGCCCAGAGAAGCTGTGGCTGCCCCATCCCTGGCAGCGTTCAAGGCCAGGTTGGACACAGGGGCTTGGAGCAACCTGGTGTAATGGAAAGAGTAGCTACCTGTGGCAGGGGTTGGAACTGGATGATCTGGAAACTGGAAAAACATCACATGGGCTCGATTAGGTGTCAGATGGATGCTGTGATGGTTTTCCAATGGTGAAATGATAATATAAAGCATTGTGACAATTTTGCTTGACAGCCATGGCCTGCAATGTTTACCTGGGCCATATGCATTACATCAATTATTAAGACCAAAGCAACAAGAATTACATCTTGTTCTAATCAGTGTGCAGCAATGCCAAAACAAACAGGCTAGTTGTTCAAAAACATATTGAGCAAATTTGACCAGAATTGTGTTTAAAAGTAACTTTAATTGTGTTTACACTTAAAGGGAAAACTGCAGTTTGCTGCATCATTTTGTTTTTAATTTTTTTATTTTTCTTTTATGCTGGATTTGCCATCAGAGGATTATCAAATGAGAAGAGGACAGGAAGACTGACAAGAACATCCAGGTAACGTCTGGCCTCCCAGCAGCAGGGATGCCGCATGGGTTACATTGCATCTGCACCCACAACAAATAGCCTTCTCCAGAGCGTGCATGGGGGAAATTAAATGATGAGAGTACACAGGAAGCAAAAATAGGCAATTTCAAGACAAAAACTGTCTAACAGTACCTAAGTTAGTTCTGATTCGGTATAATAGCAGCATACTACCTCATTAAGGTAGTCATTAAAGTCCTAACAGTCAGGACTCACTAAAGTCTTAACAGTCAAAGCAAAGTCCACAGCAACAGTGATAATCTCCCAGTAAACGTGTGTGCTCACCATTTGTCATCATTCAGAAGAATAAGCTGATATTTACTTTTTATCAGAAACATATTAAAAGTTTCGATCCTGTTGAAAGAAAGCTTGAGTAGAATATAAATTGTATGGGGAAAGGTATTAATTTCACTCCATGAACTCCCTGAATACAAGCATATTCCACATAATAACCACGATCCTTTTTTATCCTTCAAAGAAACCAAGACTTTTCCACAAGTGTAATTTCCCTTTGGAATCCCTCAAGCACACATATGCCACCTGCTCCTAAGAACAACTCCCAGAAAGAATGTGCTGCCCTGCAACTGAAGATGGGTCTGTATTTACATACTTCCTCAGCCTACATCAAAGATAAGCCTGTTATGGAAATGAACTGAGACCGGGCGCATACGTGATGCGAATTACTTTTTGTTGTTCCTAACTTAGGCTTGTGAACTGACCAAGCTGCACAGTTTTTACTCAACGGCCTGACGTTCTCTAGTTATTCTCAAAAGTACACAAAAGTACACTGGGGGTGGCAAGGGCAGTTTTGCTCTTTAGCATTTATGCAATCAGTATAAAATGCAATAAACATAAAATGCAGTAAATAAAACCCAAGCTCTGTATAAATGGCTTAAGCTACTCCCTGAAAAATCAAACATGTCATATTTTTCTCAAAGAGCCTGCTATCAAAAATCAGTTTGTTAACTCCCCGAACGTCCGGCGCGAAATCCAACTCCAGCAAGCTGCAGCTGGTGCACGCCCACGGTTTGCCCTATCCTCCTGAAGTCATCTTGACCTCCTCACCTCTACTAACAGCATCACAAGAGGAGACAGAGAAGCTCCCCCAGTGCCACCACAGCCCTCAAACCCCAGAACTCGGCCTGGGGACACAAGGCCCCAGTGGAAAGTTTTGCAGCATCCCTCAGGTAACTCGTTCCAGCAGCCAAAACAAGCGGGAGAATTATAAATCCCCAGCGGATGATCTCCCTGCACACCACCAAGCACCCTCTGGGTGACGCTGGGATTGCTCCAGCCTTTCACTGCTGCAGCACAACTACCGTAAGGCTCCCAGATCCAGTGGGGAACTCTCAGCTGAGCTCTTTGCGCACCTCCAAGCCCGCTTGAGGCTGCCTGGACCAAGCCCAGAGCCCACCAAAATCCAACACTGGATCCCAGCCGCACCACCAAGCCACGGCGAACCCCGCTGCCTCCGGGTACACCCCCCGGCCTTAGCACGACAGGACACCCATGCTCCTCCGCGGATTTTACGCCGATCGCGGAGTACCACGGAGAACGGTGGGGTTCGGGATGCCAGGTCAACCCGGCATCCGAGGGGACAGCAACCAACCCCTTCCCCCGGGAGGCAAGAGCCCCTCGGGAAGAAGGGGACGGCGGCTGCCTATGGCGAAGAGAGAGCACCGTGAGGACGACCGCACTCTACCTGTGGTTAAATTGTCATTGATCTTCAGGGGCACCCTTAAGATGTAGACCAGGAAGAGCATGATGAAGAACCACAGCGTCCAGAGATAAGTCCAGGACCAGACGATGCAAGACTTGAGCTGCTCCAAAAACCCCGTCCCGGCTTCAGCCATGTTTTTGGAGCAGAAAAAAAAAAAAAAAAGGAAAAAAAAAAAAAAAAGAAAAGGGAGGGGGGGGGTGGGNATTTCAGTGGCTTACAGACAGCAATCAGGTTTTGGAAGAAAAAAAAAAAAAAAAAAGGAAAAAAAAAAAAAAGAAGAAAAGGGAAGGGGGGGGAGGTTTGAGCCCAACGCAGGCGCTGCTCTCTGCTGCCACAACCTCCCACAGCGTGCAGGCGGTGCACGCCTCACCGAGGCGGCTTTCCCCCTCCCGCCGCACCGACCCGTGCCCCCGGGGCGCTGCCGCGTCTCCCAGCGCCGCGCCCGCAGTTAAAATGGACTCCTCTGAGCACAGACACC
>NDXB01006348.1:155327-193981 GCA_002631895.1 Agapornis roseicollis | reverse complement strand
GGGGGGGGGGGGGGGGGGGGGGAAGATAAGGAAGGGAAAAGAGAAAGAGGGCAGAGAAGAGGGAAAAGAAAGAGAAGAGACAGGAAAGGGGAAAGGAAAAGAATAAAAAAGACAATAAAAGAGGGAGAAAAAAATTAAGAAAAGAGAAAACACAAAAGATAGGAGAAAAGAGGAAAGAGAAGAGGGAAAAGTAACAAAAGAAAAGAACCTAAAAGAAAAAAGCCATGCACCTCTTTTATGTTTTTCCACAAGAATTTCAGGCAGTGTTTCCCTGCGCCAGGACTTTAAACCTAGAAAGGGCTCGTGGGATTCCTCTCTTTTTTTTTCTCTTTTGGTTGTTTACTCGCTAAGCTTCTTGCTGGGGTAATACCTCAGGCTTAAAACTGCAGCTTTGCTTGTATTTGTGTGTACCATGCCCACAGCAGGGTCCTGAACTGCAAGCTCTCCTCCTCTCCAACCCACGGTGGAAGACTGCACAAGGAGCGCGAAGACTGCACAAGGAGCGCGTCTCTCCTGTTAACTAGTGTCAGTACAGCAGAAACTTCGTGCAATTGTGCTTGGGTGAAAAACACCTCTCTTGTTCCAGGGCCCTCTCGCAGAGGTGTTCCTTCATGTGGCAAGGTTTGTCAACAGAACATGGCAGAAGTCCCGGGGCCAGCTGACACAACCGATCCCTGCTTCTTTCTTTGACGTCCCAAGGGTTACACAAATTGAAGTAGACATGCATCATGTATTGCAGTTTGCTTGGATTTCTGTCCCGTGTTTCCACAATCCCTGTCCAGTAGGATAACACTTCCCAGCATTTTAAGAAACAAGCAGTTCCAAAAGAATAGAAAATCCTGGAGAACGTTTCCAGCTGGTAATAGCCACTCTGCCCTGGGATTTTCGAGTCTGCCAGTGAAAATGTCATCATGGGGAAAAACATGGTTGCTTTGCCAGAGTGTTTGCAATACTTGAAGACATTAAACCAAAATAAATGTGTTGTTGTACAAATCGATCCCTCCTCGTGGCAGCAAAGGCCAAAGGTTCTTCCAGATTATGCTATGGCACTTGAAGCTGGATAGGGAATACTGGCTGTGTCTTGTGTGTTTGACAGTGAGGGGATCTTCCAGTCAAGAGGCTGTGGCCTCCGTATGGGAATATTGCTGCAGAGGTTTTTCCTGCTAATAAGTCATAACACTTTTAAAATTAGAATACACCGAAGAACTGCAAAAAGGTCATTTAAAGTTTAACTACATACCACAGAAAACCACATTTCAAGTATTTCACCTTCCCCTTCCAGTTATAAAAGCAAGAAATACTTAGCAGATAAGTCATATCTAAAGAAGTCAATGTTGTTGCATCATGCAGTTATTTATAAATCACAATATTTATCTCGCATCCTCTTCTGTGTTAGTAAAAACCCCAAAACACAAAGATACTTTTTCACTTACAATTTTTCCTCTACATATTTTAATTTTCAGAACATTAATGCTTATATCATAAAAGCAACTGCGCTCAATTGGGCTTTTTTAAACCTTATTTTTGTAAATAACTTGTCCTTTTCACTCTGTTGAGCAGTGTTTTATTGAAAGATTGGAGTGGACTGGGTTGGTTTCTTCAGCTATGCTTTATTTATATCCCCTGTGTTACTAGAAGATGAAAACACTGTGAACTGTGTCCACTTAAAACACAGTTAGTAATTTTATGCCTCTCTTTCTATAAGCACCTTCTTCCCCTGGAATTACAGCAGTTACTAATGTCTTGCAGTAACAGCCTGCATTTCACTCCTGGACCACTAATGTTTTTGCAGTGAGCATAAAGTATTCAAAAACCAAACTGGCAATGAAGTCCAGCTCTCCAGGCTGCCAGTAGCACACTCCAATGGATTTCCCATTGGGTGCTATACACCAAAGTTAGTAATTACCATCATCATCATCATCAAGACAGAAGAAGCATGTGTCCAAACCCAGCTGTTTGCATGAGGTGAAGAGCAAATCCCTGTTAGGCTATCCTGGCTCATGACCAGCTTGGCGCACTTGAACGGCAAATTACAACTCTGTTGTCCCTATTAAAGAAACACCTCAGCTGACTTTCAAGACAAGTTCACAGTTCAGGCTCTGTTTCACACAAATTATCTCTCCTCTTTCAGTTCTGTTCAAAAGAAGTGCCAAGTATTAATACAAAGCCTTAAAACATGCTTTTCACAAGTCAAAGAAGCAAACTGTCTGGTACTATGAAGGGACATGATTTTACTGTCACCTGGCTCCAGGCCCTCATTTGCTAAATCAAGACATAACAGAACACAGCTGAAATGATCATTGGACAAAAATCGTTTTGGAAAGAGTCTTTCACATTTCTGCTAAGGTTTTCCACTCAATGGCCTCAGTTGTTTAAGTGTTTTCTCACACAAACCCTCAGGTACCCCAGTTCCTACAATACCTGTAATTGTGAACACTACTGGGTTGTTTGCCATTAACCTGGTTCTGAGTTCCTGGTTTCTCATATGACTGTGGATGACTTTGCTAAGTGAAATCAGGAAGGAGAAGCGATGACAGTCACTAAACAGGAGGTACAGTGAAGTTACTGGCTTTTTCCAGAAGAAAGAAATGCTCTTGATCTTGGGTCCTGGCAAGTTAGAGATGGGACCGCTGTGCATCAAGAGTCTAGTTTGAGAATGGTACCCACCTGATCTTTTTATGGGTCAAGATCCAAAGTAGTGGTGGTTGAAACGCTTGGGTTTTTTGGTTTCGTTGGTTTTGTTCTGTTTTGTTTTTTTAAACGAACCTTAAAATACCTGTTGGAACATTTCAGAGATCAGTAACGTTTTCTAGGCCCACAATGCACAGCCCCTTGGAGCCCAGCTATAAACCAGGATTGCAGCAGGTTTCCTGGCAGCTGAGACATGGCCAGGCACATTTGTTGAGGACATTCAGAAGGAGCACAAACAAGCTCCAGACATCTGTGAGCACTGGGAAACATTGTCAGCTTTGTTCAAAGGGGTCAGGCATCTCCTTGACCTTCACCTGATGTCTGGTTAGCAACTGAATCCAGCTAAGCAGTGTTACATGCAACACCTTTTAATCTTGATACATATTAAACAACAATGTATATGTATGCAAGCATATATCTGCACCAGTATCTACACACGCATAAATACATAGGCCTATAGTGCATCTATGCTATTAAGCATATCGAATGCATATTAAACAGTATCAGAGATGAACTAGAGATGGCAGTCTAAACTGGAATCAGTGATCTACTCTGCTCTCATGAGACCTCACCTGGAGCATTGTGTGCAGTTCTGGTGTCCTCAACATAAAAAGGACATGGAGCTGTTGGAACAAGTCCAGAGGAGGGCCCCGGGGATGATCAGGGGACTGGAGCACCTCCCATATGAAGACAGGCTGAGAGAGTTGGGGCTGTTCAGCCTAGAGAAGAGAAGGCTGCATGGAGACCCCATAGCAGCCTTCCAGTATCTGAAGGGGGCCTCTAGGGATGCTGGGGAGGGGCTCTTCATTAGGGACTGTAGTGACAGGACAAGGGGTAACAGATTTAAACTGAAACAGGAGAGGTTTAGATTGGATCTAAGGAAGAAATTCTTTCCTGTAAGGGTGGTGAGGCACTGGAATGAGTTGCCCAAGGAGGTTGTGAATGCTTCATCCCTGGCAGTGTTCAAGGCCAGGCTGGATGAAGCCTTGGGTGACATGGTTTAGTGTGAGGTGTCCNAATGCTTCATCCCTGGCAGTGTTCAAGGCCAGGCTGGATGAAGCCTTGGGTGACATGGTTTAGTGTGAGGTGCCCCTGCCCATGGCAGTGGGGTTGGAACTGGATGATCTTAAGGTCCTTTCCAACCCTAACTATTCTATGATTCTATGGTAAGGAACAGTGTGCCAATACTAGTGAAAGCACTGGAGGAGAGTTCGCAGGATCACACACCCAGAACTTCTCAGACATACCTGAATAAAATGGCTTAAACACTTGTGAAAAGTTGCTTTCAGGTAAAACACACGATCCTTACTCACAGTCTGGAGAACTGAAAATATGCTAAGAAAGACCAAAATAAAAACTCATGCCGAATTCTCAACTTAATCAACGTATGTTCATTAAACAAAGATATTTCAAAAGTATGCAACTACGGTCTTCCAAACAGTGTGCCCGGGCTGAAGATTCTGTTCTCCATCTTAAGTGAGATTTTACAGTATGACATGAATATTCTTCAGCTGAAAGGAAAACAATCAGATTTAAAACTACACCATCATTACTAGAGAGGAAACTCAAGTAATTGCTCATATGCCTTGAGCACCACTTGCGAAAAAGCTTAATATAAAATGGTGTTCCGTATTACTTCCAAAGCAGTATTAAGGTGGGGACGTGGGGATGAAGCTCTGCCTGTTTTATTGGTTCGGAAAGCAGGGGATCTGGGTTTGAGAGAGCTGAATGTTCAGATCCCCAGAGACTGCTTAAACCGAAGGAGCGTGGAGGAAAAAATGAGATGGCAAATGCCCCTAAACTCACGGGGCTGTCCATGGCCATAGGGACTCTGCCAGAAAACAGGGTGATGTATGTGTCTGGGCAGTTGCAAGGGAGGGAGGAAACACCAACCAACAAGCTGCCTTAACTGTAAGGCAACTGAGTTACAGCTCAGTCAGTCGTCAGTGCAAAGACAGAGAAAAAACAGTGTTACCAAATAGTTGGTGCAACTCAGAGCAGTGTGTCAGTATTTTCAGGTAGTGCTCAAAATAAATCCTAACCAGAAAACAAAACACACACACCAACAACTCCAAAACAAACAAAAAACCACTCCAGCCCCGTTTTCCTCTTTTGCCTAAAAAATTTACCCCCTAAAAATGAGATGGGAATTCCACCCTGACCATCAGCACACTTAGGCATTAGTGCGGGGCAGAGTGCCCTAACCCAAGCACATACATTCGCTAAAGCACATTGAAATTCTGTATTTCTTTTAAACCAATGGAAATATCCCCCAGTAACACATATGTTTATGAAGTAGATGGACACAAACATTCAGTGAGGCGTTTTATGGAGATCCTTTATAAAAGAAGTGGTGGCCCAGGATAGGTCAGTATTTGTATGAGATGGTATGTGATTTGAGTTCACAGAGGAATTGTGCAAGCTGCGAGGTTGGCCCCTGGTCAAAAGAGAGATCTCTGCAAGTCAGAGTCTGGCATCTGCATGCACACATGTTCTGTACAGCACAGACCCAAACAAGGCTGTCGGAGAAATGGGGAGGCAGAAGCAGATGGCAAGAAGCCTAAGGGGAACCAGTGTTGGCTTGTCTGCCCCCGTTTAGGTTGTGGAAAAGGACAAGAACTCACCTCCCCACATCTATGCCTTGGGCTGCAGCCAGACAGCAAATCTGGGTTGGTTTTTGTTTTGTTTGGGTTTTTTTAAGGAGATGCATGGAATTCTGGTGCTGTTCAGTATCTTGTCCTTTTTTTTATTTCTTTTTTTGTAAGAGAAAAGATGTGGAGAGTGACCTTTAATTTGCTGAACATTGATACTGTGTTTAATAACCAAACCTTTCAGAGAGAGAAAAAGGTCTCAACTCCTCTGCTCTGAAATATGCAATTAGCAGAGTAGGGTTTATTTTCCCCCTGTCATTTGCTAAACCAGCATCTTTACCAGCTACATATCACTAGAAACAGAAATCCACTGGCAGTTGTATTTTACTTAATCTCCAGAAATTCAGATGAAGGAAATGGAACAGTCACAGTGCTGGGTCACACAGAGATAATTATTGCTGTTTGAGGCTGGCAACTATTAATGATAAGAACAGCTATGACTGGAGGCAGAAGGGGACTGAGGTATGTGTTGGTAAGCATCCCCTGCCATGGAGGCAGGTAGCTTTAAAATTATATCTGAAATCTTCTAACTGCTACTGAAAACAATGCTAACACTCAAGGCCAGATTCTAACAGAAGGAAATCCAAGCACTATGTTAATATCAGGATAGTCTGCAATAACATGGAGGACCAAGAAAAGAGCAGAGAAAAATCAAGCTTCTAAAAACGATCAGACATCAAAAAGCAGGATGTAGAGCAATAACTTAAAAGTACTGGATTTCATACAGAAATCAGAGTTGCTGGATTCAGTCTTTACTGTAAAAGCTACACAGTCTGGAGAAGCTCTTGAAATACATAAAATGTGTTGCAAAGAAAAGGGAAGCGAACTGTTCTGTATGCCCACTGCTAAGATAAAGAGAGGTTAAGATCCAGCAAAATTTAGCGTTTCCTAACATCTACCTTTATACCAGTAATACCAAAGCCCTACAAGAACTTGGAGAAGGAAAATCTTTATCACGAGCAATTACTTTCAGAGCAGCCATTCAAGGATTTCAACATTTCCACTGCCAGTATTGTTCAGAAATCTTCCAATCGAGTATCTGAACTTTAACCACAACTGCTCTTGGCCAGTCGTGATTTTGCTACCTCATGTTCCTATTTTTTACAAGTAACTGAAAGGCTTGCACAGCTGACCAGTTCTGCAGCCTCTGAAAGCTGGTTTAACAGTGCAACGTCATGTCAAAGGAAAGGAAGCAGATTTTTCTTCCTGCTTAGTTTAAAACTGCTAATGGCTCTTGAAACTCAGATTTCTACTCCAGTTGCTCACACAGCTATTAAGTGCTACAGCAAAGTTGCAAATGTATTAAAAACACCTGCTTACCTTTGGAATATTTATTTATTTTGTAATTAACTTACTCTTTTTCCAAGCCTCTTTCCCTAATTCCCAATTATGTGGATGTTATTTCTACACAATACCTGTTACGGGACAGCCAGTCACAGTAGCAGACGAAAATATTGCTAGTAGATAAACCTACCAAGTGTTAAGCACTCACTCTCACAAAAAGAATAAAGTACATATTCACAGCTCCCTTCTTTAACTATGGGAAAAAAAAACCTGACACAAACTTTTCCCTTTCAAAAAGAGTTCAGAGTTGACACTGTCACACAAAAATTGACACTTCAGAGGTATGAACAAGCTAAGTTTAATCTAAACCTATTTTACAGTTTCACCAGAGGAAGAGCAATGTCAGCCTTTCCAGTAAACAAATGTGTCAGAAGCTGTGTCTGTGTCACAAAGTAATTCAGCACAACAGGGGTGAACCCACACAATCAACACTTGATGTTCAACCTCTATGTCTGTAGCATATACAGCCTCGAAATCTGAAGACCAGGTTTACTCTTTTCCTCCAGACATCCTCAACACATAGCTGTTTTCAAGCTGCCTGAAGGAAACCTCTGCTATGGAGTCACATAACCATTTGGAGCTGGAGGGAATCTGGCACACGTCAAGAGCCCAGCTGCCACATCCCCAGAAGGAAGTGAACTTGAGAGCACCAAAACTGCTTTGTCAGCTGAACTATCATGTGGCAAGTGGGATGAGACAGGGATTTAAAACAAGCTACACAAACTACATCACTGTCGTAGGTGCAGCTGGAGTCATCCCCTAAAGAGAACATATCTATCAGGATGTTCAGCCTCACAGAACACCGTTAACCCTGGGCTAAATGACCATTCACTAATGGACTGCGTTACAGTGTTCCAACTGAACCAGCCAGCAGAATTGTTACCAGCATGTATAGCATAAGAAGCAGTAGTGGTGTAATCAAAACTACAATGATTTTAAAGTTTCATTCTGCCTGCAGTATGAATTTTAAGACAGACATACAAAAAGGGGTGGCTCAGGGGAACCTGAAAGCCAAATTGCCACTCCCCTTGCCAATGTTCACAAAGAAGTTTAAAACTACTTGCAGAAGTTAAAATTCCTTTGTATAAAAGGGCACTGAGATGCATAAGACATAATACACTTCATAAACATAAGCATTTTACAAGTCCATGTTAAAAGACATAATGTCCAGTAGATCAGCATTCCGCAATAAAAAGCTTGTCTTTATATTTAAAATAAGAGTATAAACAAACAGTAATTCACATTAAGACAATTGCCATAGCACTATTTCTCAGAGGAAGGGCTTTACCTACACACAGTATCCTGAAGCCTACCAAGCAAGCTATAAAGTTCTCCAGTTTAAAAGGGGTAGGGTAGAAACAAAAGGAAAGAGCAGGGACATCCAAAATAATTTAGAGACATCAAGAACTCCAAATGTGCTATGTGCCTGAGCTGATACTCAGGTCAGCATCCACTGGGGAGTCGTTACCCCTAAATATGATGCAACAAACCATCTCAAAAAAGTAACAGAGTAGTTATTTACTTATAAATTGCTTTATTGAAGCTATAACTTAATTTGATGTTCAAGGTGTAAAATCATCTCACAGACTAGAAATGAACACAACAGGAAAAAATATAAGTAATACAAATCTACTTATGTCACCCTACTGGTAGAATTGAACCTGTAGAATACTATTCTTTGAAGATACGGCATTAAGACTATCACAAGACTGAATAAACAGAGAAGAAAACAGAATAATAGAGTACTTCACAGTAAAATACCTTTTTATTAGGAATATATTTAAAATTAGCTTTTTATTTCAGGTAAGAAAAATAGCATTCTGACTTTTAGCCAGTGCTGATTCCGGTCATACACAATAAAAACAGCTAGAAAAGTTATCTGCACAGTTGTTGCCCAGTAACAGTTCTCTTCACTGACCATTCATTTCGATTTTTAGCTTGTTCTTAAATATGTTGAAGAAATTCTTTAAACGGGTGTGTATTTAGATCTTTCTTAAGACTGACAGACTGACTTGACAGCAACTCCACATGTTACTAGCTCGCATACAACTGTTAAAAGCCTTCTTTTAAAGACTGATTCAAAGCTGATCTGTGGAGACAATTAAGAGGGCAACTCTCCAGGAAGACTATGGTAGAACAAATCCCACTCTTCTACTATACAGTCGAGTACTGTAAAGTAGCACCAATGTCAAGAACTTCAGTTAATTCTATACCCCTTTGTAAGAAAGCACTGAAAAACATTTTACAAGGGTACTGTTATTACAATTCATACAGTAAACTGTTCTGTGTGTACCTTTTTATACAAGTCCAGACTCTCTCTTACTATGCTGAAACTTAACCAATTAATTAATTGTATCATGCTGCAAACAAAGATATGAAACCTCTGCGTAAGCTTTACTGGTTTAGGAGTGTGCATAAATACCTGCCTTCTAAAAAAATACAGAAGCTGTTTAATTTTCCATCATAAGCTTATGTATCATGAACAATATAATTAGGCAGCATGAATTAGAACAGGTTTTCATCCAATTAGAAATGAAATCTATACAATTCATGAAAGTGGTATACAGCGTTTGTAATGAAGTCCCTGTTTTTAGATACCTGACATCCATTTTCAATACAAGATACATCAGACAGGGAAAGTATTCTCCAGACAAATATATTGGTTTTGTTTTTGTAATTTCTTCCATCCTCTATGGCCAATATGAAGCTAAAATACACCTGTTTGAAGTAGACTTCCATATGTTGATGTTTCTTAAATGCAGATGGAAACCATGGATGATATTACAACAACCTCCAAATACACTGAGACTAGCCAATAAACCACAAGTATGTGGCTGTTTTAAGCAGTATCTTAAAAAAAAAAAATACACAGAAACACCAAAATTAGGCTATATCAGGAAGCAATCTGATACTCAAATAAATAGAAAATTTGCATTTTAATGTCACGCTGAATTTTAGTACATTTCAATCCAAGAAAAAAAAATAAACTGACAGACACAGCAAGGAGTACAGGGTTATATATTACAATATGCCTTGATATAATACATTTGTGGCTTATCATAGAGAAACCTCAAGGGCAGACAGAGTTTGAGCTCATTTAATTGTCAGATACAAAGCATTAAATGCATTTCTGAAAGAAGTACTTTTATTTAATTTTGAAATCTTAAAACAGTGTTAGAACTTGCCCTTTTCTTTAAAAAAAGAAAAAAGAATTTAGTTACCATGGAGCTAAATAAGTATTCTGAAAGGTTTAAACGACACAGAAAATGCTTTTCCCAATTTTACATACAATGAAACGATACACGATGTCAAAAAGAGCACCTACAACACTCCATGTTGACCCTGACCTAGAAATGCATATTACTGATCTCCACAAAGAATCCAGCAGATTTTGAAAGTTGTCCATTTCACATGAAAGCAAGAAAAAGGGTTATCATATGCAAAAATATTTTTCCAAACTGTTCCTAACTTGCAATTGAAAACTAAAGGCATGGTCTCTTCATTATAAAAAAATAAAGGTACAACAGAAACTCTAAAGGAAAATATTCAGCTACACTGAAGCTGCAACCCTCTGAAAAGAAAGAAAAAGGAAGAAAGTCAATTAGCTAAGCTTTGTGCTCTAACCAAACTACTTACAGTGATTTTCAATGGCAAAAGCCCATGCTGACTGGGTGATTTGACAGTTCCAAATACTTCTCATAATAATTCTTATTTGTATACAAGGACACTAAAATGATCCAGTCATGCAACGTTCACTTTAAGCATTCTGCATCTCTTTTCCAATCTTATAGCTAAGGATCTTGTTCCAGTCAATCTTGGTGCGAGTAACTGGCAATTGTCGACGTAAGGCCTTGAAAGTAGTGTCCGACATAGTCTGATAATTCTCACTGATAGCAGTCTGTTGAAGTCATACAAAACAAAGACACATCAAGAACAGGATGTTATAGAAGAAGTTAAATGACTGAGTAGCCTTGTTACCTGTCAGAAAGTCTTAATAAAAATATTCTACATTAAAATAATATCTTATGAAGGAAAGCTGCTAGATCTAGACTGAAACTATGTGAAGAAAATCAGTGAGACAGCTGCAATAAACGTGGCTGTAGCCTAAGGGCTTCAGCAAACCACAGGAGCATGAATAAACTGCTGATCAGTTAGCTCATACATCATTAATTTCAGACACCAAAGTTTTCCACTGCTTTTTCTGTGGTGATAGTTGGGTCAGTCCACAATATCATATGAACTTGAATAAATACATATGATACATACATAGTAAATTTTTACTAAATAGCATTTTTCTTAAACCAACAGAACATGGCATCTGAAATTTACCTTATGCTCAAAGACCTAAATGAACATGAATTGACATCTACAGAGGATACCAAGAAGAGTTACACTTTGCTAACTTTAAATTGAAATGGATAATACTTATACTTAGAAAAGCTGTCTAACAAACTCTAAATAGAATCTGTACAAAAAGTCCACTTAAGGAATACACTAATACTGACAGATCTCAGAATTGCTGATATTTGATCATGCCAGGGACTTTCCTGCTCTCTAAAAAACCCATTTTAATGTTGCTTTAAGTAGGTGACTGCAATCACCATAAGATATGAAAAGGGAGGATACAGTTAACAGCAGCATATAATCTATTTATATTTGTAAGGAACTGCTTTATCTTGATATCATAAGCTTGCTAATTATACAATACTAGCTTTGGTTAAGTATATGGTAATGTTATACATGTGAGTAAGGATATAGTTTTTGTTTCCAACATACCTGATATTCATTTTCTGCAGCCTCTACAATTTTTATGAATTCCTTTGCTGTCTGGGCTTCGTTCTAGAACAAAAACAAAAAACAAAAAAACCCCAACATATCTGAATGAGGTTTGATGTACAGCATGATCCCAAGAGCATTTGGATTATGATTTTTTTTCTGTAGTTATGAGTGATGTTGGGTAGACTCCAGGTAGACACAACCATTTAGTGGCTATACCAAAACTAAACAAAACATTTATCCAAAAGGCAGATGCCACATATAAACATTTGAATGGCAATGTGCACAAAGATTACCATGGAGCTCATTAGTATAGTCTGATTTAAAATTCTATGGCATGACAAAAAGACACATGGACCAGAATAACATCTGGAAGTATGACCACGTATGTACACAAATGTCTAAAAGCATGCAAAGTATAAGTATGAACGTTATCAATGTTAAATTTCCAGTATAAACTCAAGAAAACTTAAGAGACCAACACCTAACCCAGAAGCATGCAGAATGCAACCAAAAAAATCAACACAAACTGTTCACCTCTACACATTCTGAATCTGAAGACTATACAGAGGCAAACATTCGACATTATATACCTAGACTTCTAAAAACATCCTCAAGTATGTCTTGCAAAAATGAGGGTGCCACATACCACAATGTCCAAAATTCATTACAACTGATAAAGGCTTCCTTGGCTTCAGGCCTCACCCTTAAGTATGCAAGTGTGTGTTTGTTTTGAAAATAAAAAATGACCCATCCATCAATCTGGAGACAAACTAACTGAAGTGCTTGAAAGAAGTCTCAAGAAGGAAGTGAGGGTTCATGAATTTCAAGACTTCCAACCTGGTGTTAGAGATATTCCTAAGGGTGCTTTCCGCAGAAGCTGTTGAAAGTTAGCAGTGTTCTTGCCCCATGTGATCCCTCATTCCTACAAAGGCAAAGACTGGGAATAAACTGTGGCAGCTTCCATTACAACTGGTTCAAAGTTCCACTGAAACTGCACCTAGCAGCTGTGAAAGTGCTCCTATACACCACAGAAAGACATAAACGAGGAGTTACAGACCAAGTAGAATGAATGAAAGGACTTCGACTTTTCAGTGAACTGAAGCAATGAATTCAAAAGCTCTGCTAACAAAAGGAAGAATTCAAGGGTATGAAGTCTTATTTGGCTCAGAGAGAAACTAGGGATAAGAAAGTAACCTTCAGCAAAATTATTCATAGCTCTAGCTACAACGGACCTCTTCAGTCATTTAGATCAGTTGTGAACATTAACGGTATAAAACTGCTTGTCTGCCAAACAACAAAAAAGAAGAGTCATTTAGGCTCCTTTTAATCTACCTACCATTCCTTCTGTGTGAAGTAAGAAGGTGTGCAGCCTCTGCCCTCTATGAAGCTCAAAATCAAGGCTAAAAATTGGTATCAGCAGCATACTTGCTTTTGTTTTAACAGAGGCTAGGAAAGTTAGATAAAAGATGTTTTCCTACTTATTGGTCTTCTGCTGCTTTGTTAAATTGCAGAATAGGATTAAATTATTTCCCAATAGAAAGTGAAGTAAAAGCTATTGAAAGGGGAACTTCTTCCACATAATCTTCCCTGAAGCAACTTTTAGTTGAATGACAGACTAAACAGATCCCTTCACTTAGGGGATATCAAAGTAATTTTATACCTACAGCTCCAAGAACATTATCAGTTGGCACCACCCCCCCCCCATTCTTTGTGGTGCTATTGCAACTGAAAAGCCAACAAGCCTTACTTTATATTAGCAAACAATATTCTTTCTTGATGAGTTGAGCTTTTCAGCCATATTGGTCATGACTAGTTATTATCTTTTAAACACTTCTAATGTTCACTTTCACAAATGCCCTCTGCCAGTTTGACCTCACCAGCTTAAGTTTTATTACAGAACACTCCAACAGAAAATCTCCCTGCTTATAAACACAATATCCAGTAGGCAAGAGGAGCATTACTTCAAAAGAAGTAGTTGTTCATATTGCCACATTACCAACTCTTAAAGGATATATCTAATACTGTTTTCAAACAACTTTTACTTTCAATGCCTGCTCCTCACATAATCCATTTGGAAAGAAGTTGAAAAAAAATATGATGCTTTAAATATAAAGCGTGTTATGCTTCTCAAGCTGAAGCATCTCTGAAAGGGCTTTTTGTACAGAAAAGCAAGAGGCTGACAGCACCAGTTACAGACAGGGAGGAAATGAAGGGGGTGTACTCACCAACTGGTATAATTTGTTTACTAATTTTAGCATACTGGTGAAGCAAAGGAGAATCTCCTATTGTACTATGTAAGTGGGTTGTTATAACTCAAATCTTCTTCATATTAAGAAAATAATTTTATAGGTCATTCTGCAGACCTACGAAAGTTTAAATACAATGGTGCAGAAAGACTGACAGGAAGCTAATTACAGATTTACAATCAAAGTTAATTTATATAAGCCACATGCAGTCATATATTAATTTTAGGTTTGGGGGTTTGTTTTTTTCCTTTTAGTTTTAAATAGTAACTATACATTAGGTAGAAGTAGTAAAAGTTACACACACTATGTAAAACTTAGAACATTAATTCCCTTTTGTGCAAAAGAGCAAACTCACATCCCAACTTCTGAGCCTTTTTTAATCTTGCTTTTCTTCTTAAATTGAAAAGTCACTTCAATATATGGACTAAGCTTTTCAAAAGTTCACTTACAGACACTGTTAGAGAATCTTGTATGTCTTTATGGCTCACCAGCTGAACGTTACCATCTTCATAATAATGGACCTACAGAAAATTAAGCAAAGAATATCATATGAAATGTTACAGACCAACAACATATAGGAAAATCAAAGCATTGTAGTATTTATCATAACAAACCTACAGAAATGAAATGAAAACACACATAAAATGTCAGACCAACAAAACAAATTGGAAAAGCAAAATGTTGTAAGATCTAAATACTTTTGAGGGGAACAGTAAAGAAGGTACTCTGAAAACATTTTTGTGTTGATGTTAATCAAAATGTAAACATCTTTACACGAAAAATCATGAAGACAACAACATACTCTTTATGGGACCTTACGAGGAACTCTTGAAATGAACAGACTATTCTAAATGGTGAAGATGTATTCAAAATTAGAATAGTTTTGGCAAGGTGCCAGGATACTCTGAAGTTGTTTTTCTATGTCATCCAAACTGTTTTCTAGGGACAGTGCAACATTAAGCTTCCCCTTCTAGATCTGCATGGTTTTGCTTTTTCCTCTATTAGATACAGGTCATAACAAAAGCTGGTATTTATCTAAACAAAACAGCTATTTGGAACAGTTTGCCAAGGTTAGATAGCAAAGCAGAATGAAATCTATTTCCTCTGGAAATGTCATATCTACAGAATAGCTTCCTTGATTATTTTGCAGCATCAGGAGACCAGTAAAACTCTATCCAAGCTAACTTCAGTACTTTCAAACTCAGTTGGGAAAGATCTGAAAACATTCAGTTTCTAATGCAAAGTTTGGAAAACTTAAAAACCAGGAAGCATATATAAAGGTACATGTAATCATTCATAATAACTGATACAGAAGACACAGACTTTTAAACAGGTATCCTTAAAGATCTTTTTACAATTTTAACAAAGTCAACATAGTCGATGTAGCTGATATTGTGAGAAACTGAAACATTTGTGTCTTACCCTATTAGTCAAAGTAACATTTTAATTTGGAGAGCAATGCACAATACTATAATTTCATACACATTATGACCATGTGTGTAAGAGATTGCCAATTTTATAAACAACAATAGAAGGAACAACAGAGTAAGACAGCTGTAATACCTAAGCAAAAGAAAGGTTTCTTATATGAAAAATACATTTCCTATGATTCATCTCACATTATTATTTTGATTATCAAATACTTATTTTTCAACAGAAGGTACCATCCTAACCATAAAATAAGCTTCTTTTCAAATCAAATACTACTGGGTGAAACTTCTGCCAGCCTTTTCCAATCCAATTCCTAAAAGATGAGAAGTACTTTCTCAGTGCAAAATTCTGAGACCTCCCAGTGAAACAGCAGAACCCACAGAAGTATGAATCTCCCCTCTTCTCTGTCACAGTCCACTGCAGAGGGCCCAAACCATCCTTGTGCTCTGAGGCCAGCATCAACATGAACATCTTATCTATCTTACCAAGTCACATTCCTGGCAAATGCTCAGGCCTAAAAACTTAACAGGGATGAGGAGTCAAACCTATTCTGGGACATGTTATATCTGACACAAAATATGAGAAGTAACTGTTCTGTACTATGCCTCACTGCTGACATCCTTCCAGAATGCTAGGGCTGGGTTCAGAAGGCTACAAGAAGGATGATGTTTATGAACAGAACCTATTGGAAAGGTTAACTAAGGAGGGATGAGAATAACAAATTATCTAAGAGATAAAATTAGTAACCAGTACACTTATCAGTTTTTTTCCATGCACAGTTGGAGAATGTCCAAGCACCACAGGGACTTAGTTTTAGTAAAAGGCTCTGCTACTGCAGTTTTACCCTTAAATATAATTAAAAGAAAATTAATCAATGTAAGAGATTAAGACAGTTGAGAATATCCTATATTAGAATTTATTAATAGATCTTTTTATGTTTCAAAGGGAAGAAATTGTGCAAGTGACCTTAAAAATATTGGAAACACCTGACAATAGCAGGCAATGCTGGAATCTGCCCCAACTTATTTTTAAAAGCTCTTCTTAGAAACAGAGCAATGCCTGTATTGCTGTCAAATAGGGCAATGGCTGTATTGCAAACAACACAAACTTCTGTACTCTTGAAATTCTGCAGATGTTGCAGTGAGTTCATATTCTAGAGGATTATTCTGCTCCTTAACAAAACAAACCAGACACTTTTGGAGGGGGTAAGAGGAGCATTCCACAAACGCTGCAGAAGTTGTACACAATATCTAAAGAAATTGAAACTGAGTTCAAAATTCCCTGGTGAAACAAGCAGCTTCTGTGCAAGCAGAAAAGTGAAACTTTTCATCACTTTCCAGAACACAGACTTAAACAGATGTAAGTAACAGCTTAATTATGCAAAACAGTAATAAAAGACAAAATTAGCTGGTGTCCAAATGAAGATGCTTATTAAAATCTGCCTAAAATCCCTAATCAGGCTATTTGCTACGCTACTGAGCTAACCTTTCCCAGAATTAGGTAGACAGCTGCCTGCTTGTTCTGAAAAATCTCTTAAACCATTTAACCAGAAGTGCATGCTGTGGATTTTCTTTGATGCCAGCTGGATTTGAGTGACAGTTTACTTACATTCTCCCAAGTTCTTGAGAAGCCTAAGAGTTACTTAAGATGCTTACTATGACCTTGATCAGACAACTCAGGCTTCCTTTGGTCTCAAGATTTCTGCATTCCTGCTCAAGGCAGTATGAATGCCCTAAAGCCACCAGTTAGGGCAAATTCTGAATGAAGCAGACCCTGATTCAAAAACTGCAGATGATGGAATGACTGAAACCAAAGATTCCCACCTTTCTGAGCAGTTGGGTGGGTAACATGAAAAAAACCCCAAATCCTGCTATTATCAGTTAAAAAAAAAAAAAAAAAAAAAGTTGTACTTTAAAAAAGAGTAAACCCTCAGGAAAGGCTTGTGCCACTTTGAATTCAAGAAGCAAGAAACCAAAGAGGTATGTGCCTAAGTGAGGTGAATACACCTTCTGAAAGTCTTCTAAATCATTAAACACATATTCTTCTGCTTGTGAGATTAGGTAAATATGCAATTAAGTTCACTAACACTTAAGTGAATGGACATCTCTGCTTTGCTTATTGGGTCCCCAAATTCTCTTAGAATATTTAATACACTGGCCTGAATCTCCCTTGATAATAACTGGAGAATTTACTGATCAGGACACAGTCTGAGATAAGCATACCTGAATTTTCAAGATGCCAGCCACTTGAGTGGTTGAAGGGGTGATTGTAAACTTCCATTCTGACCTCCAACGGCCATTCCTTTAAAGAAAATAAAACGGAAATCAGATGTCACCCCACTGGTTAAGAAGAAGACCCAACATATGATGATAGCCAAAGGAAAACAGAATGAAATATACTGTGCACACATGCACAAAATCTTTCCTTGAAGATTCAGCCCTACAGTAAGTTGAGAAGAAAACAGTTTCCCAAAATATTTAACCTAAGTTTCGGATGTGGACCAAGGAAATTAGCAAGGACCTTTTAACATGAAATTAACTTTTGAAAATACCTAAAGCCTCCAATGGTTTTCCTCTTCTTTATAATTAATTAGGTATATAAAGTCAGTATTTTGTTTCTGGGACCTGGATGGCTTGCTGGATCAGTGGAAGTCACACTTCACATCAGGCTATGAAAAACTTGAATGGAAGGAATCTTCAAGTAGGAAGACTTTCCACTATGCTGAACTGCAACTAGGCCTTTCAGCACTCCTAGCATTTCTGTTCCAGGACAACTATTTCCTTCCAGTTTCCTTCCACAAATTCAACATCCTTGCCAAATTGCTTAAATGGAGTTTCAAACATCTGGAAAAGAGTATGGGGAAATTGTAGTTTCACCTGATTTGTTTCCTGTAGACTAGACATTTTTAGTTATGAGGTTAGTAATTAGAAGGTTAGTACATTAAAGCTATATTAAGAATGCATTGTGGCTGTCTCTTTGATTCCTCTTCTGTTTGCACTTAAGAAAGTTGAAACTACTGAGTTCCAGTCCTACTAAGGTTAGGTGTAGATTCAGATGCATTCAACAAGGGGAAGTAAAGAGAGACTTTAACAGCTACTAACAGATCTATATTGACACATCCATGATACTAACAACATTAACTCAATAATAAAGCCATTGATAATTATTTTAGACAATATCCAAACTATACATTATCACTGAGAATTCAGACTAAGGAAATTCAGAAGGAGCTTGTTGGAATGTCTAAGAAACTGAAAGGGCCCCCTAATTCAGCGATACTAATATTACTAGTAGCCTTACAGACTGACCCATTAATTCTAAGAAAGCTAATGTGCTGAACTACATTTTATAGATGCACAGGATTCAATAACTAGCTACCACATTTCTTTTGCTTCTTACTCACTTCGTAGTCCTTAAAGCTATGATGAACACAATGCATCTACTCTGGGATATCTTTTTTTGTCCTTAAGATGCTATTACAATAAAAAGTTCAGAAGGATCCTTCTGCAGGAAATGCTCTAAGTTAAAGACAATGCATCATTACTTAGCTCTGCTGAATTAAGAGGTTTTGTAAGAGATTAACTGTCCTTCCTTTTCTTTCTCATTCTTTAATAAACCATCTCTCTACTGTGCTGATTCAGAAATCTTAGAACGGTTTTTTTTTTTGTCTGTATTGATTTTCTCTCATCCCACAAACTTGGTTTCCTGGTAGGCTGCCAGCCTTCCAAATGCCTAAAAACCTGCAACACCTTAAGAATAAACACTAGCTGTGGCCTGGGCTGGATAACCAGACATCCAGCCAGATAACTGAGAAGCCTGGTTAATTTTGGTTAGTATTTCTCCATCCCAAAATCCCCCAAACCAATATAAATTTATTAAAATTTGCTAAAAGTGAGAATTAAAGCCTGACTATCCCCCTATATAAGTCTTAGAAATATGGTCAATATTTACCCATATAGGTTTGACCATAATAACCTTATTAATGAAAACTTTCAAGAAAGATTTTTTCCATCTATAATCATAGAATAGTTTGGGTTGGAAAGGACCTTAAGATCATCCAGTTCCAACCCCACTGCCATGGGCAGGGGCACCTCACACTAAACCATGACACCCAAGGCCTCATCCAGCCTGGCCTTGAACACTGCCAGGGATGAAGCACTCACAACCTCCCTGGCCAACCCATTCCAGTGCCTCACCACCCTTACAGGAAAGCATTTCTTCCTTAGATCCAATCTAAACCTCTCCTGTTTAAGTTTAAATCTGTTACCCCTTGTCCTGTCACTACAGTCCCTAATGAAAAGCCCCTCCCCAGCTACCCTAGAGGCCCCCTTCAGATACTGGAAGGCTGCTATGAGGTCTCCATGCAGCCTTCTCTTCTCCAGGCTGAACAGCCCCAACTCTCTCAGCCTGTCTTCATATGGGAGATGCTCCAGTCCCCTGATCATCTCCAGGGCCCTCCTCTGGACTTGTTCCAACAGCTCCATGTCCTTTTTATGTTGAGGACACCAGAACTGCACACAGTGCTCCAGGTGAGGTCTCACAAGAGCAGAGTAGAGGGGCAGGATCACCTCCTTCGACCCGCTGGTCACGCTCCTTGTGATGCGGCAAGCGCACACTGATGCCGGTTCATGTTCATTTTCTCATCAACCAACACCCCCAAGTCCTTCTCCACAGGGCTGCTCTGAATCTCCTCTTTGCCCAACCTGTAGCTTGGGATTGCTNTCTCATCAACCAACACCCCCAAGTCCTTCTCCACAGGGCTGCTCTGAATCTCCTCTTTGCCCAACCTGTAGCTGTGCCTGGGATTGCTCCCACTCAGGTGTAGGACCTTGCACTTGTCATGATTAAACTTCATGAGGTTGGCATCAGCCCACCTCACAAGCGTGTCAAGGTCCCTCTGGATGGCATTCCTTCCCTCCAGCATATCCATCACACAGCTTCAAGTTACTTTTAATACGATGTAAAACATGCAGTCTTAACTAGTCAAGTTTAAGTAAGTGGAAGAAATTATTAACTGTGCAAAGAGCGTACTGGGCAAATCACTGAACAGATAGAGACACATGCTCAAATTACTATATAATATTCACCTTTAGCATCAGAAAACAGTATTTCTGCACTTACATACATTAACAAGATTTCAAGTAGATGCAAAATAGCAAACAAAATAATGAAATACATTTCTTCATAGAACTGCGTGTATTAGCTATCTTTCAGAGATACTTCCTGATCTCATTTCTGATACTGTGACACATCTCTTGTCTCTGGCCAGTTTACTGCAAATAGCTACCCAAAGTTCACTCCAGACTGTGGAAAACATCTTTTAACCAAGTGAAGAAACAAGAAAATCATGCTGCAATTCATAAGAGCTCATTCTATCCAAGACCACTTTTGTCTTCTTCACCAAAATACTAACTAACAACAAGTCTGACAGTACATTAATCTTTGGTCACCTTTCTCCAAGACATCCAAAGCAGGAGAAGCTGGATTTATGCTATCAGTCAGAAAGGAAATAACACTAGCAGAAGGAACTGTATTAGGGAACAGAGACATGGATATCAATGCTGGTGTGATAAATTGGAAGAATCATAAGGAATTCTATGAAGTTCATGAAGCTCTTCAAAGGAGATGCAGACATGTAGTCTGCCACTTCACTTACCACAAAGGAATATATATACACACAGTTTTGGCAGAAAATTTTGGAGTAAAAGGAGAAAAAAAAATGTCACATGCAAGATGTGCCAGCACCTCCTTCTCTGTGCTAAGGGTTACTACTGTAATGGCACTAGTGCAGTTATTCCATTTACTGTATTTTACTGTATTTGTATCCATACAGAAACTTACCAAAAATTTTTTGCTTGGAACTGATGGCTCTCTATGCATGCAATAATGGTCTGCTGTCCATCAATCGTTTTACCATATACCTGAATTAGAAACAAAACCAAACAAAACAAAAACCCAACAACAACAGAAAACAGTTAAGTTTCAGCATCTGCCTTGCTCAAACTGCTTAGAAGTATCTTGTCCTTTTATTGTTACATAAATTGTAAAATTTAATTTTATAACCATTGTGGTTTTACATAGTATTTTATACATGAAACATTAAAGTGTGTATTACAATGCAGAAAAATGTAAGATTAGAAAATCTGAAGGTTAAGCATCTTAACTGAAATTTTATATACTACAAACTCATTTTTTTACATTATAGGCATTTTAAGCCTATAGCAGTGACTGATGTGACCAGCAGGGTTTTAGATATCAGTTACTCTACAACTAAAGAATGATTTAAGCCTTTACAGACTAACAAAAAGGTGATTAGAAGGGTGGGTTTGGTCTTCTGTTCTGCTTATCCCCTAAAATCAAATACTACTAAAAATTATCTCAGTGAACATGCAATCTGGTTTCCTTAACAGAAGCTGGAACTCACCTGGATTGCCTGGAATCCAATTCAATGTTTTAACTCAACAATTGATGGTTTCAGGGTTTTTTCCCCATAGTTATTTTTTCCATCAGGTTAATACAAACCACAGCTATCACTAGATCAGTTTGCTGAGTCACAGGGCTCCTTAACAGCAAATGCATGCTATTTAGGCCAGACAGAGACTGTATTTTAAGAAGCCATCAGAACCTGCTGATTCTGGTGGTAAGGATATAGTACTTTGATATACAGGAAATGTCATGGAGAGAAACCAGCTTGCTTTGCTGACAGTTTTGTCTGTCAGGTTAAGCCAAGGCAAGTCTGATAGATTTTTTTTTTTGTAAGTAACCAGCCAGGATCAATGGGATCAATCTGCCATAGTCTACAGAAGGTCTTAAGCACTAAGAGGCAAGTCATCACTATCACCTGCAGTAACTACCCACTAGTAATCCAATAGCTGAAATATGAAACAGCTGAAGTTTTCCCTCATTTCCCTGCATGAACTCTTGACAGGACTAAATTCTTTGCTGTCTTTACTGTTGGAACTGCACATCTTCTGGTTTTCAGTTTCAGGTTTTTTTTTCTTTTTAGATTTCTGTCTGTAGTGGTACAGTGGTTATATAATTTAGTACTTACTGTGCAGACACCATTTGGGTAGTGTTCTTTCACATATGCTTTCATTGCTGTTTCAACTGAATTCCTCCAGGATTCTATGGCATTTTCAACTTCATGGGGTCTGGGATCAGTAGCTTCTTTTCTTAAGTGGTCAAATTTAAAAGAAATCTTGTTCTTGGGATCCAAAAACTTTCCATTTCCCAAATCACCATGTTCTGTTATTAAAACCTGTATTATAAAATCCTATTTAATAACATTTACTATTGGGAGAAAAGAGGAAAAATATCCCACACCAAATCTAATTATATCCTACATTTAACTGGAGCTTACTTATAGCCAAAGACTCACATACACATACATATATTTACATATAAACTATGCATATATCATAAGAGGACAAGTCTAACATGACACTGACTCGGAAACAAAACATTGTGAATCATACCCTCTTACTGCAACAAACAATGAAATATAGTAATTCAGGTCTTCTAGTACCAGAGATGGAGCAAGTTGTTTCTACAACTCCAAATCATGTCTGAATGAATTCAAGCCAACACCACAGAATGAAATTTCAAGCTCTTCAGATGCTCTAAATGATTAACTTAAGGAACTAGTACTATTGGAGGTCCATAGTCTCTGTATATTGGCAGGAAAGATGCATTTCTTTTCATTTTCTTGCCAAGATATGTTCCAATACCAGAACATCTTGAACAGTTTAAGGAACATGGCAAGGATTTCATTGTATTCATACCTGTTCGTCGTAACCGTCAATTTTTACTGGAGTAAACTGGTCCAAGTTGTATTGTGCAAATGCACTAGAGGAAAAAAATAAACACCAAATGCCTGCGTCAAGCACAGTCTTTTTCCTTAATAGCTGTAATATATCTAAATAATATCTAATAACCTGGGTAATGATGCACCAAAAAAACTATATATATAGTTCGTTATCTAGCAGGCCCAAATTCTTAGAATCACTTTGGTTCAAATTACAAATTCCAGTGACCATCACACAATGATTTATGTTCACAACTAACCTGATATAAACAAACACATAAGCTTCATAGGAAGCCATAGAAACTGGAGCAACAGATTAAGTTTAAAACCCACAGGGATCCAACCTACTAAGCTGGACATGTCTGTTCTTATAGATGAAACTAATTTTGGCATAAAATACAGTAAGTGTAATGTTTTGATATAGAAGGGTCTAAGGAAGCAGCAGCTTACAGATGTCCAGTGCTTAACACTGAGCGCTTGGTACCAAGAAACAGAAAATGAAATCCCAAAAGATGCAGATTAGTTCCAAAATCCAGGTCACCCATTTCTAAAACAATTGTTCTAAATATTAGGATACAGTACAGATCTCTCCTCTGCCAAGAATTTAATCTTTATCAAAGACGTACAACACAAGGTTTTACTTGCCAAGCACTCATCTTTTTAAATGAATCCCTTACTGACAGTGAAAACCTTACTGAAAAACATCTTGCTTTTATGCAACTGAGTATGTGGCATCTGGTACTTACTGGGCTGCTCCTTCCCTGAGAAGATTGTCATTATTAAGCAGCAACCGAACATCTGAAAAAGGTATTTACAAAATAAAAGTACAGTTAACTCAGAAACTTGTTTCAGTCACATAGCAAATGTCAACAGATTGTAGAAACACAAACCATAAACCACCCCACACCCATAAGATTACTAAGTAGGAAATTTATTGCTTCATATTTCATAATTTTGACTCAACAAAATTAGAAGAGCAGTATGGAAATGGATCCCTTCCAACACAATCTGGTAAGCATATATAAGCCCCATTCTTCAGGCTGTGCGACAGCTGTAGGAATCTGTCAAACTACCTTTTAGAGAAGTTCTGAATGAGAACAGTACAGGTTCACTTTTAACATATAAACTACCAAATCCTTCACACTACACTGATTGTAGTGATTACTGTAATTTGACAACATTAATATGTGTCATACTTACTGATTTTTAAGTCTTATCATTTTTGTCTTTGTTCCGTAGTGACACTTAGTAGCCAGAGTACAATATATCATAATATCAGTTCTTCTATCATTATACAAGGAACACATGAATATAGAATAAAGTCAATACTCTCCTCAGAATGACTTCATATTTACTAGAAAGTAAATTGTTTATGTACTTGACTTATGGGCTTACTATTTACTAGGTACTACTTTAATAACAATGTCATGCACTGATCATTAGTCTTGATACAACACTTTAAATTCTGAAGATTCACAAGGTACAATACAAGAAAAATAAATATCTGGAATACACCTGAAGTATTACCTAAACCAAAATACAAAACAACAAAACACCCCAAATGAAAACAACAACCTCACAAAGTCAAGAAAACCCTACGCCAAACCAAATGAAAGCACAGTTTGCAGGGCTGTAGTTCAAAGCTTTCTTTCTTCTTTTAAGAAGTCAGTTTGAATTACATTGAACACTGGTCAGGCATTTATTATCAAATGCTTTGTTATGCGTTTTCACACATATTGTACTCAGTTACTGAGCAGGTAGCTGCAACTATAAGCTAGCTTAACAATAAAGTTTATAGCAGAACTGCTGTGAGAAATTGTATTAACTTTCAGGGAGCTGGTTTAATGGGCAGCCCATCAATTGCCCATTTCACAAATGCAGTAAGTTTAAATAATGGTCACAGTTTAGCTGAAGAAAAAAACTTTTACATTCTCTAACAAATTTAAGCTCTCACCAGCCTGACACTGACTGAAGTTTAGGATGCTAAAACTTCCTTCTTTGCTTAAATAACAGCAGAGAGATTAGTAAGCTACAGCTACAAACCATATGCTTTATGCAATATGTATGCCCACATACCTTGATGCAAGACAAACACATTATTTTTTTAAAGAAAAATAACATTTTAGGTGAAGTTCAGGCAACAATAGTTAAGAGAAGTCGATTTCAAATTTCTTTTCACTTTATCAGTACACTCAGTAAGATGAAGCGTGTCCAGAATTTAAGGGTTAAAAATATCTGAAGAAGATTAATGTTCTTTTCACAACTGGCATTAAGCAGTAGTCTTCTGTATGTTCTGTGTTAAGTATCTGTCATCATATTCCTCCTTGGATATAAAAAGACCATTTTAATTCCAGCTACTTTCTGCTGGAAAATGTAATTGTTTATTAAAGACTGAAAAAAAAAAAAAAAAAAAAGGAAGAGTACATGTCTCTCCTAAACAAAATCCCTAGTGACTGCTTCAAAAACAGAAAGCAAGCTCATTCTCACATTGCTGAGGAAAGTGGTATTTTCCTCCTTTTGCACTTAAATTCCATCTTGTGACTACAAAGCTTACTATGCCAAGCTACAAACCCAGCTCTTTCAGCAAGTGAGCTGCTAAAATATAAGATACATAAAATTCAGGAGAGTAACTGACAATACAATTCTGGCTATAGATGCCTTAAATGAAAAGACAGAGCGGAGAGATACTCACCATTGAACACCTCATTGAATTCCCCAGGAGGAGCATGAATTATGAATTTTGCTGCTATACGCACCTGAAATACAAGACCAGTTATGTGGTTGTACATACTTGCATCATTCCTATTACAATCAACATGAATTCCAGACATGAAATTGTACAACTCCACTGATTCCTGTATTTGTTCACATTATTTAAACTACTCTTTGTCAGAAACACAGAATACAAAGTTTCACCTCTTCAAATGGAATAGAGATTATATGTGACGGAAGCAGATAAAGGAAATAGAGTCACTCTTGGTTTGTATTATTGGCAAAAGGAAAGAGATTAATATAACTCAAAATCTATTTTAACTTCCAGTCCATAGATGCCTGGGAGTCAACACACAAAAACCACAATGAAGATACATTTGATCTTCAAGGCTTCCCCTCTGATTTTACTATATTTTCCTATGGTTCTAAGCTTTTGGAAGGCCCACAGCCAGACAGTAATCAATAGATTACATGAGTTTAAAAATACTTTCATAGGCACTAAAGCATGTAATTTCACCTGCGTCTACCTTTAAGGCCTCTTGGTACCACAGTACCACTAGGTAAGGTTAAAAGAGTCCTTCAGCAATTGCCTTCAGCCATAGCCTTTTGCAGACAAAACAGCACAAGCCAGTACTTTCATTAAAAGTGTGTGCACCTGCCTAGGCTTTCTCCCTCCTTCTGCTTGCCCAAGCCCAGTGAATTTCATTTTCCAGGCTGGTTCCCTGACCTGTTTGTTGCACAGCTGCAGACACATGTGCTTGCAAAAGGAACATAAAATATTGTTTTTTTTTCTTCCAAGTGAAGCACCTTAAAACTTTTCAACTATTGCCTTACTTGTACAACATCACTCAGCAGACTCACTTTCATTCATGCTTCTTTCGCCCTTACATTGTTAAGGGCACCTGTCATAAAAAAAGTGTCAATTTCCTAACTTAACTTGACAAAGTTCCTAGCCTTCACACTACAGTTACCTAAATCCAGGAGACATTCAAAGCTCTCTTGCACCCTTGAATATTCAAATACAGGATACCACCTGAACCACAGCTGCCATTTCTGACATTGCCCATTATGTTTTTATGAAATAAACAGTTGGAATATTAGTGTCTGTGCTCTCTGGGCTACCTGCTCAGAATTAAAGTATTTGAGAGGCACACACTCCATCAACAAATACCTAAAAATAACCAAAGAATGCTTGATGTTTACATTTTTATATGTATTTTAAACTACAAAAGAGCTACCTGAGTGTGCTAGAGCTCTTGAACTGATAGCTGAGGGTAGCAATACAGTGTCCTGTCCCTGGTTCTTAACAGGTCCCAAGCTTCACTGGGGCATTAGCAGTGTTCAAACCTCAATAAGATCCCAAATGACTAGCCCAGGCAGCTTTCTGCTCACCGAAAGCCAGCACATGGCCATTCAGAGCTGGCTAATGGAAATGGAAAAGCTGTCAGTTCCCAACTTTCTAAACTGAATCACAGAATCACTAGGTTGGAAGGGACCTCTAAGATCATCAAGTCCAACCCATGCCCTACACCTCCACTAAACCATGAATGCTGCATTCTGGACTGCAGACAGCCTTTATCTGCTTCCTCTGAAACAAAGGGGGCATAGAATCACAAAATGGAATATAAACCTTTAGAATTAATTTTAAGTAATGTTAAGTTTGATGGCTTTGTAACAGTAGCAATGGAAAATAACTGAGGTGCATGATACATAGAAAAAAAGTGGAGAGCAGTCAGAGAACATAGCGAGAATCCCTGCATAAGATAAACTGTTGTAGTTGGCGCAGTTTTAGGTCCTTGTGACCTTAATACAAAAATAAGTGTGAGAAAACAGGATAGAAAAACAGGACACAGGGATAAGGAGTATCTGGGAATGGCAGGTGTCCAGGACGGGCTACAGTTAAACTAACTGATAAGTAGGATAGGAGGATTATTATGTCTCTGGTGCTAATGAATCAATTAGATCGGTATGAGCATCTACTGTGCGTGCTTCGAAGGCTGCCAGGAGTGATGAAAATTGTTGGAAGACGTAAAGGACCCTCAGAGACCAGCACCACAATTCTGTACACATGCAGGGAGCCTTCTGGAAAATGATGTAATCCATATGTAGCCTCATGTGTATGTATGTATGCCCAGAACTATATAAGGACAGCTTGTGTAGCAATATGCGGACACACAGGAGGAGCTATCCCCCATGTCTCCCGGCGCCGCAATAAAGAATACCTGCTTGTCAGCTTGAAAACTTTGTTGGCAAGTTTGTTCTTGGAGTTTTCTCTGAATCATTCAAATACCTCAAATTCAGAACTCGTTCCATGTAAACAGAAATTTGCATTATACTGAGATAAATGCCACAGGGTTTGCTCTTCTCACAAGAGACACAGAGAGGCAAGAGCATCTCCTTCTATAGCAGCTTATTAAAACACCTACCCAGATAAGAAAAAAGCATGACTTGGACTGCCTGCTTTGACCCAAAGGAATGTGAACTCTTCTGCCTTAGCCAGATTACCCCAACCACCAATCCGCACGTTTCCCAGGTACATACTTCGCACCTCTCCTGCTGAAAACAGCATACACAGTTTAGTGCTCACACCAAAGAAATCTAAAGGCAATGAAATACAGCTAACCTACAGTACTATGAAGGAGAATATAACTCCTGAAGCGGAAGACAGGCTCTAAGTTCTGAAATAAAAAGTCCATCAGTTTTGGGTTGGGCAGAAGCTAAATGAGCAAAATTAAGCAAAACACGGGTGCCCAAACTGCACTCTGAATAATCATTAAACTAGTCATTATTTATTACTCATTTATTACCATTCATATCATATCGTTATTATTCATTACCACTAACCAGTAATATCTGTTAGGTGAGATATTAAGTCTCTACTACAACTAGAATAAGGCCTCATTTTTCAGCTGTTTTGGTAATGTAAAACTGGGTTTTGCTTCTTTTTTGCTATCAGTAAGAACTATTCTTATGAGTCAGATTAATACTTCTGAATGGATATTACTCATAATGTAACTAAAGAGTAATAGGTATTTCCTCAGGACAGACTAACCAGAATTCAATGATCTTATAGTCCCTTCCAACCCAAACCATCCTATGATTTTACTAGTAAATTTAATTCCTCCATGAGATTTTTTTTTTTCAGTGTGATAATTCATCATCCTTGCCACTTCTTATAGGACAAATAAACATGCAAATTAGGAATGAATTTCTCATCAAGAAATATACTCATGCTTATAGAAGCAAAAAACCTAGTAGGTCTTCAGAAGTTGAATCTTGTCAGCTAAGGCACTCTGGATTTTGCTAACCTGCCTTTGTGAAGCCCATCTAAAGCTAAGTCATTTCAGCAGTTAAAGCAAATTAACTTACCTGTGGAGATGAGTACCTGAAAAAGCCTTATTTCCCCAACTTGTACAATATAAGAAACACACCTAAGAATTAAATTTAGTAGTCTCATTTAACACAAAAGACCTGAAAAGCATTTACAGCTTCCTTACTGCTGCTGAATTTTTCCAGAAATAAATGCTCTAAAAGAGGCTTCTGCTTTCCAAATGCAGACTAATACTGAAGGATAAATGAACACATTTTCATGAGCCTCAATGAGATGAAGATCTCCCCCTTTTGGCAGTCAAAAGCCACTGGCTCAGCTATCACTTGGAAAGCACATTTTTAAATAAAGGGAAAGTCCGTAAAAAATTTGGTGTTTGTCAGCAAGAAAAGATTTTAAAATGCACATATAGCAACAGGCACATTACTTTTAATATGAAGTGACAGGCAAAAAACTCAACTGCAATAATGTCCAGTTGAGATAGGAAATAATTTTTGCTGAGAACTGTTAAGAATACAAATGCTCAAGAAAACACATCAGTAAGATGCATTACAGTTGAAACCAATGCTGGTTATTCAATACAATGAGACTTAAAAACTGATTAGAACATATCTGAGCAAGTCAAAACAGAAACAACATAATATTTTGAAAGTCTAAATGACAAAAATTTTTCAGTGAAGAGAGAAATGCACCTTCGCACACAGTATGAGAACCTTATGAAATGTATCAGCAAGTAACAGAAAAGGAGGTTACAGTTGAGTATTCCTTTAAATAACTCAAAAGACTGAGAAACACCTGAAGTTTCTCCACTTATTATTACTGTAGTTACTCCCAAAACACCACCTAAAGTTTAAGACAGTGTTTTATTGATGCAGTTTCCAAGATTTGATTTACAGACACTGTTTTCAGTTAAATATCTGCAGAGCTGCTTGCAAGAAACTATAAAATTGAGAGTTCACTAATCCAGAACATGCGATCAACAGCAGCTCACAAAAACCAGGTCTTGCTAACAGCTTTTACCACAACAGTTGCACATTTACTATATTAAATTCCTTGAAAGCATAAAATCAATCTAAACACATTTTAATGAAATGTGACTTCATCCAGGTTTGTGCATTAATTTGGACAAATCATACAGAAGCTGAGAGGAAGTTATTAAAAAAAGTAAATAAAAAAATCTCTGAACACTGAGAAGAGAAGCATTCCCCACTGCAGGGTTTCTCTTTATCTGATTTTCACATTTAGACCAGTCACAGTCTCAATTCAATGGAAGTCTGATACAAGTGAGTAAGAGCTAGTGAGATTTACTTTCTCAACTCAAGTGATGCCAAACACTACCCACCACATCAGTTACAAGCTTTTTGATTTTATAAACTATTTCAAATAAGGTAAAAACTCAGTCTGAGAAGCTTAGTGAAGACAAAAGGGCAGGTCTGTTGTATGAGATTAGCATGGATACCAGGCATAATAACACCTAACTTCATTCTGCTAGAAATTAAAACTGGTCTATCAACAAAGCCTACACTCAGTTACTACAGTATTTGCAGTTTTCAGATTACACAAGCACAGAGGTAGCAATATACAGAAAGGTGTAAGTTATGCTAAATCCACCTTGTTTTCATGCTTCTGCCTTTATTGCACAACCCAATTTCTCTCAAAGCATGACACCCATCAGATAGAGAAATCCTACTTCTCTTTCAGTCCTGTCCAGTCTGAGACATTCTAGTTTGTTTTATTTTAAAGAAATTACATACAGTGATTGCACATGCCCCAGACTACTCTTCCTGCTCCTGGCACATCGGAACTGACACTGCTTGAAAAAGCCCAACCTTCTGTGCTCTATGTGCCTAAATATGGTCATGGACACAACCTAGCTGAAGCACAGGGGCTCCCCCAACGCCACCCAGTCAGCTCCACTACCACATGCTTGTTCCTGATAATCAGCTAGGGTACACCTAGCAACAAAAGAGACATTAAAACTTAAGGTAGCTTTCCGCCCGACCTCCCCCACCTCCCTTCCCCTTTTTCTTTTCTCCCCTTTAATTTTACTCAGGTACAGCTGTATTTGCCAGGGCTCTGAAAGTTCCCTCCTTCAATCAACTGCCATGCTGCTGCACAGCAAAAACTTGCTGGTATGCAAGATGCTGTGAAACCACATACTTTGCCCTTACTCCTTGCTACACATCACTTATTTCAAGTTCAGCTGTAAACACCTCTCCCTCCCTGGGAGGGAGACCCACCCTTCCTCTACACTCATAACAGGTTAAAGTTTACTGTTCCAAAGCAATAAAAATGAAATAGTGAAGGAGATATTAAAAGCCCCTTTCACCTAAAAAACTGCATTCAAATTTAAGAGGGGGGAGAGAAAAGTAACATAAGACCTCCACAGTAAATTTCCACTCAAAGACATCTTTGTTGCTAATCACAGGGACAAAAACAGAGCTTCCAGCAGTTACTTTTACCACAGTGATTAGATAAAGCACTAGAGCAGGAGAAAAGCTTTGTGTATCACACAATCATAGAATAATTTGGGTTGCAAGGAACCTTAAAGACCATCTGGTTCCAATCCCCCTGCTGTGGGCAAGGACAACTTCTACTAGACCAGGTTGGTCAAAGTCCTGTCCAACCTGGCTTTGAACGCTTCCAGGGATGAGGCAGCCAGTCTTTCCGGGCAACCTGTTCCAGTGCCTCACCACCCTCATACTAAGAAATTTCTTCCTAGTATCTAATTTAAAGCTACAGTCTTTTGGTTTAAAGCCATACCCCTTGTCCTGTCACTACCTGTCCTTGTAAAAAGTTTCTCTCCAGATTTCTTGCAGCCCCCCCCCTTTAGATATTGGAAGGCTGCTATAAGGAAGGCTGCTGGATTTCTGAGAGCACCCTTCCTTTCTTGTGGAAGAAATCTCCCACTCACACGAACCTATGTTTGGCAAAAAAGTAGATGAGACCACTTTTTGGAGAAGAGAGCTTTTTGCTTCTACTCTAGGAGCAGTGAAGAACCCAAAGAATCCTATTCCCAGAGCTGTGCCTTCTGCTGTAGTTCCTGCTGGTTTAGGAAGCCTTTCTGTGGGCAACTAAACAAATAGCTTGGTCTTGACCCACTGAACTCTATTTATGGGTAGCTACGGGGGTTTCTCATAGTCTGTGCTTACAGTAATATTAACACAGTGAAGCCTTATTCAAACTAGGCAAGTTCCTGTTCTTTCAAGACCCTGTAATTCATACTCAATAACATGCAAGTCACTTTAGTATCCTGCTTGTACCATATGGAGTAATACTGGACACGACAGTAGCGTTATTGAGTTCAGAGTTTGATTCAAACTCATCTTTTGAGTCAGTCGAGATGTTGTTTTCAATACAGAGCTCTGCCTTCTAATGAACAACAAAACTGCTCTGATGGCTTCTACCAGTCAAAGATCAATTTTGTATTGACACATATTGATGTAACACATCAAGGAACACAGTGTAAGGTTATATCATTTTCAAGATACAATGACTGATGTCTGTCAGTACTGCAAACATCAGCACAGATTTTGAGTTTGCAAACCCTTCAGTGTTTAAAAAAAAAAAAAAAAAGGAATTTTTTCCCTTTGCACAGGCAGGCAGACAGACACTTGGTACTACCGGCTCCAATTGCTCATTAAATCCTTGAGTTAGATACTTCCCAGGATGTTACACCAGCAGTTACAATACATCCTTTAAAATTAAAAACAAGCTGGTGGTTTTTCCTATGTAGCATAAACTGACTTACTACCATACTGCTGCTGCCACCAAAAGGCCTTATGTCCTTGCTGTTCCCAAAAGCCCTGTGATCCATTTTCACAAACTCCTTTGTATCACCAGTGCTCATCTATTTTGTAAGCATCCAGAGAAGAAAACTGATCTAGCTGAAGAATATCTTTAGAAGGTGGCAGGAACATAGCAACCAATTCACTTCTGAAAAGCGCTAAAGGAAATATTCATTCTTGCTGCAAACAGCTTAGTGAGGTGAATAAGCCTTCAAACAGCCAGACAAACACTGAGAAAGTATATAAAATCATAGGACCATAGAATAGTTTGGGTTGGAAAGGACCTTAAGATCATCCAGTTCCAACCCCACTGCCATGGGCAGGGGCACCTCACACTAAACCATGTCACCCAAGGCTCCGTCCAACCTGGCTTTGAACACTGCCAGGAATGGAGCACTCACAACCTCCCTGGCCAACCCATTCCAGTGCCTCACCACCCTAACAGGAAAGTGCTTCTTCCTTACATCAAATCTAAACTTCCCTTGTTTAAGTTTTAACCCATTACCCCTTGTCCTATCACTGCAGTTCCTAATGAAGAGGCCTTCTCCAGCATCCCTAGAGGCCCCCTTCAGATACTGGAAGGCTGCTATGAGGTCTCCATGCAGCCTTCTCTTCTCCAGGCTGAACAGCCTCAACTTTCTCAGCCTGTCTTCATATGGGAGATGCTCCAGTCCCCTGATCGTCCCTGGGGCCCTCCTCTGGACTTGTTCCAACAGCTCCATGTCCTTTTTATGTTGAGGACACCAGAACTGCACACAATGCTCCAGGTGAGGTCTCACAAGAGCAGAGTAGAGGGGCAGGATCACCTCCTTCGACCTGCTGGTCATGCTCCTTTTGATGCAGCCCAGGATACGGCTGCTTTCTGGGCTGCGAGCGCACACTGAAGCCGGCTCATGTTCTTTTTCTCATTGGCCAACACTCCCAAGTCCTTCTCCACAGGGCTACTCTGAATCTCTTCTCTGCCCAACCTGTAGCTGTGCCTGGGATTGCTCCCACCCAGGTGTAGGAACTTGCACTTGACATGGTTAAACTTCATGAGGTTGGCATCAGCCCACCTCACAGGCGTGTCAAGGTCCCTCTGGATGGCATTCCTTCCCTCCAGCGGATCCACCAAACCACACAGCTTGGTGTCACTGGCAAACTTGCTGAGGGCGCACTCAATCTCACTGTCCATGTCAGCAACAAAGATGTTGAACAAGACCGGTCCCAACACCCATCCCTGAGGGACACCACTCGTCACTGGTCTCCAGCCGGACACTGAGCCATTGACAACAACTCTTTGCGTGCGGCCATCCAGCCAGTTCTTTATTCACTGAGTGCCCCACCTATCAAATTGATGTCTCTCCAATTTAGAGACAAGGATGTCGTGTGGGACAGTGTCGAACGCTTTGCACAAGTCCAGGTAGATGACATCAACTGCTCTACCCCTGTCCATCAGTTCCATAGCCCCTTCATAGAAGGCCACCAAATTGGTCAGGCAGGATTTTCCCTTAGTGAAGCCATGCTGGCTGTCACGAAGCACATGTTTTTCCATGTGAGAAAGTGATTACCCTATGTCAGCAGCAATCTGTCTTCTCTGCATCCCATGAAACCTCACCCATATCCATGTGTATTGTTTCAAATATTGAAGAATCATCCCAAAACATGCAGCATCTAACACAAATACAGAGCAAAGGCAATGACTCTGGTTGAGAGGGAATGAATATAAAAAAGAAGTGTTGCAACTGCTTTCCTACCAAACTCAACTCAAAAAAATGCATGGTAGCACTCAACTAACTTCTGATTCTGGGAGAGCTGAGGAAGAAAACACTGCAGAAATGTAGTTCTGCAGCACAGGAAAGGAGGGGCACATTCCATGCCTATGGCTTTGAACAGACATTTCCTTCATAGTTATGCCTGAAGCTGCACTGCAAGTGCAATGTGTGTATTAAAAATAATTGAGGAAAACACAAGTATTTGGAAGCATGTAACAGTACCAGCACTTAATAGTGGTGCAAAAAGTAATTCTTACACAGTGTGAGGTATTCTAGCTGCATTATTCTACCTGAAGAACTACGTTGGATAATGAGAATTATTTTCAGAAAAACAACCATTTTGAAAGGTGCTGACTACTTCACTGCAGGACCTTTCAGCAGCAATGTATCTAAATATCCATCTTAAATGTCTTTCTCTTAATACATCACATGATATTAAAATTATAAAANTGGGTCTAATCAGTAGCAGGGGTTGCCTTTTCATGTAGGTCTAATTTAGAGTTTCTGGGTGGTTAACCTGAAGAATGCGATCCCAGACAGTTGATGAACACTAAAGTGCTGCTCACAGCTTGAGAAAGCCAAAAAACAAAAAAAATTAAAAATAAAAAAAAAAAAAAAAAAAGAAGAAAAAAATCAACCCCAAAAGAGGACTTCTGAAAGTCACTGTACCAGGTACAGGCAGCAAAGAGGAATAGGAAAGCAATGTGGACTACTTGGGTAATAACTAGAAACTGATTACTTGGGCTTAAATAAATAAATAAATAATAAATGTTAGAGAAGTTAAATCTGCCCCATGTAGGTTTGCAGTTAGTCTAACACACACGCTCCTTAGCTGCAGCAATGAGACCTCTCTTTCTCAGCAGTCTTCAAAGACTGGTATCTTCTATCACCTAAAAAGCACTTGGTTCATATTTGCAAAACATTCTTCCACCACAAAGCATAAATTTTTAACATGATCCTTCCTACTACTCCAAGATCATTATTTGTAATTCATAGAACCATACAACACCAGGTTGGAAGATCCCTCAAGGACCATCTGGTCCAACCTTTTTTGGCAAAGCATGAGTTAAGACAAGATGTCCCAGTACCCTGCCCAGCTGAATCTCAAAAGTGTCTAGCACTGGAGAATCTACCACTTCCCTGGAGAGACAATTCCAATGGCTGATTGTTCTCATTGTAAAAAATTTTCCTCTTGTTCCAGCTGGAATCTCCCAGGAGTAACTTGTGCACATTACCCAATCTCTTTTCTATGTGACTCCCTATGAAAAAGGGAGTTTACACCTTCTTTGTAGTCACTCTTTAAATACTGGACATCAAACCTGGATTCAACAGCAGCAGGGGGAGAAAAGGAAGAGTATGAGAGCTTGTTCTATGAAAACTGCCTTTATTAAAAGGCCAGGCAAGATGGGGCTTTGACCAACCTGGTCTAGTAGAAGGTATCTTTGCCCATAGCAGGGGAGTGGGAGCCAGGTGATCTTTAAGGTCCCTTCCAACCCAATCCATTGCAACAACTCCATGAAAATTCACAGAATAAGGTGACACACTAAAGGTATGACTCCTCCCCCCTCCATTTTAATGTCTTAAAATTCTCTCTTGAAGACAGAATTAGCTTGAAAGTTTTAATGCCTTCTGTTGAGTAAAAATATTTGAAATATTTGACATTTCAGAAGCTTTTTACTCAAGAATTTAAGTAATTTCCATATGCTGAAAAATTTACTATCATTTTTGCATGAACAGTTCAAAGTCCTTTACACCCTGCCTTCAGAAACTTGAAGTGAATACTACACAGTGCTGCCCAACAAAAACACACTGATCTGCTCACTAATGTGGCTAAAATACTTATCAAACTCCTTTTTGACTGCCAACATGCAAATCAACCAACGAGGCTCTCATAGCAGAACTGTAGTTATATGACTGTTGGTGAGCAACACAACATTACCACAAATTATTGTTTCTGGTTTCACTACTGGATCTGCTAATAACTTGTTCTATTGCCTTATCTATTTTTCATAGAATCATAGAACAGTTAGGGTTGGAAAAGGACCTTAAGATCATCCAGTTCCAATCCCACTGCCATGGGCAGGGGCACCACACACTCAACCATGCCAACCAAAGCTTTATCCAACCTGGCCTTGAACACTGCCAGGGATGGAGCACTCATAACCTCCCTGGCCAACCCATTCCAGTGCCTCACCACCCTAACAGGAAAGTGCTTCTTCCTTACATCAAATCTAAACTTCCCTTGTTTAAGTTTTAACCCATTACCCCTTTTCCTGTCACTATAGTCCCTTATGAAGAGTCCATCCCCAGAGGCCCCCTTCAGGTACTGGAAGGCTGCTATGAGGTCTCCACACAGCCTTCTTTTTTCCAGGCTAAACAGCCCCAACTCTCTCAGCCTGTCTTCATACAGGAGGTGCTCCAGTCCCCTGGTCATCATCGTGGCCCTCCTCTGGACTTGTTCCAACAGTTCCATATCCTTTTTATTTTGAGGACACCAGAACTGTACACAACACTGCAGGTGAGGTTTCACGAGAGCACAGGGGCAGGATCACCTCCTTCGACCTGCTGGTCATGCTCCTTTTGATGCGGCCCAGGATACGGTTGGCTTTCTGGGCCGCAAGCACACACTGCTGGCTCATGTTTGTTCATTTTGTTTCTCTTATCTATTTAAACAATGCGGTTTCCTGGGTAGCAAGCTTCCACAAAGTTCTGCAAGCACAAAGCCTGCCAAAGCAGGGCTTTTGATGGTCCTGAGGTGCCACCACATCACGAATGCTCCACAAAAATTACATCATTTCCTCAAAGTATCAGTAACGAAAGAATATATGAACTGCAACTTTAGAAATCACTGATCTTAGAGTAACACATTTCATTCATATCCATCTTCAAGCTTCAGATAATAATTTTTAACTAATAGACATGGCAGACATATTTGCACTGCATAGTAGTTCTATATGGAGGTGAACAAAGACAAGCAACACAGGACACAAGTTGCAATACTTCCACATTAGGAAAAGTTTCTGACCATGGAAGTAGTCAAATATCGCAACATGTTGCCTAGAGGAGCCTGTGTAATCTCCATCCTTGGAGATACCCAAAGCTGAAAGAGTAAGACCCTAAGCGATCTGACCTAAGTTGGCCTGCTTTGACAAAGCTGCATTCAAATTACATCCAGAAATGACTCCACAAATAAATGAAATTATTTCCAGTTATAACAGTATATTTTTCTCAGACACTGTTGAACATTTCTATCATTTCACAAAGTGATTAAAATGTCTATTCTCTCCTTCACTCTCAAGGCCATTCATGCCTTTGTTTAAAAAAAAAAAATTAATTCCTAACTCAAGAAAACATATGTCAGGATGTACATTAAAAACCTTATATCTTGGTAGAACAGCTATATTCAAAATTAGTTGTCAGCCTGAGAAGCATTCCCAAGTTCCTTATTTTTATTAGATAATTTCCTCAAAATGCTATCAAAGTGTAAGTATTGAGTTTAACCTCACTTTTGTAAAAAGAATTCCTCCCACACAACTTCTGTCACATTTCACTTGTGGAAAAAAGTTAACTTTCACAGCTTTATTATGCAGTAAATCAAACAGAAAACATGCTTAGCTGTAACTGAGTTATTTCACATTTAAGTATTAAAGGTTTTTCAATCTTTTATTGGAACTTGCAACAGCAGTTCCAGTTCCATATAGAATTTAAATATAAACAAGAACCAGAGAGCCCACAAGTTCCTCCTGCTAGACACACTTGCAAAGCTGGGCTTTTAAATATAAAACAAAGTGCATACTGATGACATACAATGAAAGAATATTAAGGACACTTGCAAAACTCTACCTTATAGTTTACAGTGCAATTATAACTAGAAAAGGCTTTTTAAATCCTGCTTCTACTCCAACACATTCTGCTTCTAGTCATATATGGTCTCGAAGTCTCACTCAGGGCAATTCTAGAGGTCAGAATTTGAGATTATTCAAAAAATGAATGATTTTGAGAACATGCACTGCTTTAAAACATGTAGAAATTTTAAAAAAATTTTTGGTTTTGTGGGTTTTTTTTGTTTGTTTTTGTTTTTTTTTGGGGGGGAGGGGGGGTTGTTTGTTTGTGGGTTTTTTTTTTT
>NDXB01006348.1:63649-155302 GCA_002631895.1 Agapornis roseicollis | reverse complement strand
AAATATTAAAATTTTTAAAAAAATTTTTTGTTTTTGGGGTTTTTTTTTTTTTTTTTTTTTTTTTTTGGGGGGGGGGGGGGGGGTTGTTTGTTTGTGGGTTTTTTTTTTTCCTTGTTGCTTTGGGTTTTTTTTGTGTTTGGTTTAAAGAAAATTGGACAAGGCTTCCAAAGCAGAAAAAAGGTTTGTTTGCATTAAGGAAACACCCAAACCTCCCACACTGGTGAGCTTGTATGTGCAAGTGCAATCTCCTGACAATGTATTATATGTTAAACACAAAGTTACACACATGAGAGAATACATTTTACTGGCATAGATTTTTCATCTCAGAACAGTGACTAAAGAAACAATTGTTCTTTAAACATGTGTCAAAAATACACTGCAGAGTTTGTTGGCTCAAGATATCCACCTTTATTACTTTGATTTGTAGGTTTTGACTTGTAATTGAAGAAGTTACAAAGATACCCAGTGCACCAGGAAATACCTGGAAGCAGTGCTGGCACATTTTCACAAATGTGACTGCTTCCTCATCAGGAGAGTTTTGCTCTAATTACAGTAAGATCTGTAATTAGCAAGACCTACTGTTAAATCCCACCTTCCTGAACAATTGGAACTACCAAGAGATAACCTTACAGAAAAAAGATGTGGTCCCTTTGTTATCTTTTTTTTAAAGATAAGGTTTGACAATTCCCATATTCATAGGCTCAGCATCTGAAAGAATGCAAGAGCTAATTTTGCCTTGAAAGACAGAGATGTGTTATCTTTTCCTACAATGATTCTCTCCTTTCCTCCCTGAAGGCATCCCAATTTTTTCAGGCTTTATTTTGATATCAACACAGCTATTTAACTCCTATGCACCAAAAACCCACTGCAGAACACTGGTTTTAGGATTTAAATAGTTTTAATCCTGCTTTGCATTTGCACTGCTGTTTGTTAATTACGATTTAATTAGTAAATGCAACTTTTACAGCAAAATCAGTACCTTCCACTAATCATTGCCTAAATTCATGTAGATAAATTGCAGCTTTTATATTCACACTAATACACTCATTAAATACATTTTTACATATGCTTATTACTTTGATGCAGCCATAGGTAGGGAAACAATTTCTACAGAAACTTGAGTAAAGTTAAACTGCAAAAAATGATTACTAGACTTTAACAAAACTACTTCAAATATGCTGGATAAATAAATAGGTTTTGCACTCAAAACTTAGGGAAGATGCACTATCCATAGGAAGAGTGTGGAAGCAATAACTTCCCATTGCTATTTCCCTAAGAGTTCAGGGCCTTAAGATTTCCACCTCTCACAACTTATTTTTATTTACAGGCTGAAGCAAACAATCTTATGTTATTACACCTATTTAAAAGCTTCTGAACTTTCAGTGACCTACATTAATAAAGTGACTATGGAACAATGTATCGCACAAAAGCTGGTTTTAGCACTGGAAAATCCCTCATACTGAATGCTAAATCCAGTAACTTTCACTGGCAATGGCCCAACTTCATATCTTTGGATGTATACAAATCTTAATGCCATAATTACTACAAATAGCTCTCAGGTTTGGTTGGTTTTTTTTTTTTTTTTTTTTTTTTTTTTTCAAATTTATCCTCACGCTGTCATCACTGAAAGATAAGCAAAGTTTCAAAAAACTCAAGCTAAAATGTGAATCTAAGGAACAAGACCGAGTTCTAAACCAGTTATGCAACCTTGCATATTGAAACTACCTTCTTTCTGGCAACTGGCTCTTCTCCTTCCTTGGTTTTAAAGCTTCTTTACCCAAACTGCAACCCTCTGCCACTATTTCAATTCATGCCTTTTCTGTACTCTCAACTATGCTAAACACTGCAAGATTTAAACCTGAATTACATTAGAGCTAAATACAGCCATCTCAAACTGACTACTAGATAGCAACGGGAAGGCATAGCTGCTATAAATGGAATGGCTTACTGCCTTTGCAACACTTAAATCTATTGACTACACATGAATCAAGGTGTGAATTGAAAACCTTTCAGAACTTGTATCACTGCACCACTTGGTCTCCTACTTATTTATGCTTTTACAGCAGTATTATTACTTTGAAAAGGAAAATTATTTGCTCGCCTTCTTTCCTGCTTGAATTTCTGCAGGTTTAACCAGTGTCCCAGTTATGCAAAACTACCCACATCTGAAATTACCTACAAAACTATACCACCACCTCAATCAGCCTTCAATACTATCAGTTCCATGGGAGTATCATGGGAGAAAAGTATACAAAGGAACAATGTGATTTATCCCCTGTGAAAATGAAATATAAGAGTAGATGCAGACAAACATTATTTATAGTCCCAACTGGACGGGTGAAAAGGGAATGCTCTTCAAATGCTTTCCAGCTTTTTTTTTTTTAGCTCAGTATGTTTGAGACAACATTTTTAAAGTAAAGTGATAGCACAATTTAAATGTATCAAAATTAAACTCTTAGGGCATCAGAAGACCTGCACAGATATTTGCCTACTTTTCCAGGAGTTTGCAGTGCTACCCATCTTTGCTTTATTAGCCAATAAAATATACTGCCAGGCTTGGAAAATTCCACTCATATAGGACAATCAATTTTATATGGGACTGAAGCAAATAAAAGAATCAATTTAAATCTACAATGGAAGAGTGCTGATCCTATTCATTTATACCAAGGCAGGAAGCCTCTAAAAGGTCTGGGAGAAAAGAAAAACTGTAATTAATGAACAGAAGAAAGATCAAAACTTGATTCTATCCGTCACAAAAGCACAGGCAGATCTTCCCAGATCATACAAAGGCAAGATATAGCTGTGATTCTGCCTTTTATTAATTGACAGGACAAATAAACACCACAAAATGAAACACAGGAGGTGCCCTCTGTGCATCAGAGAGCACTTTTTTTATTGTGAGGGTGACCAAGCACTGGCACAGATTGCCCAGGAAGGTTGAGGAGTCTCCATCCCTGGAGATTTCCAAAAGCCATCTGCACATAGTCCTGTGCAGCCTGTTCTAGGTGACCCTGCTTGAGCAAGGGACTTGGGCAAAATAAACTCCAGAAGTCCCTTCCACCCTCAACCATTCAGTTGTGCCAAGATAACTTGTAATCTAAGTATTTTCATGCATACTATCCAGGAACAACACACTGAATTTGTGTTGCATGCATTTTCTATAAGGGGCTAAAAATCATGGATTACCACATACACTTGATTACCTGACTACTTATACTAACAGAGAGGTGTTGTATGAATACAAGTTAAGCAGAGGAGGGCACAGTTCTCTTGGAAAAAAAGATAAAGAGATCCTGGTGGTATGCATCTTGGCATATCAGTGCATCTCTAGCTCTGAAATGGGTGCTGTTAACCTCAAACCTGCAGAAAATCTGCTTATTGTAATCCCTGAGACATATGAGACATTCTCCTAACCTCAAAGAAGTTTAAAACATCATTTATCAATGTCTCCCATATTTAAGTCATCTCACAGCTTCCACAGTGATGAAACCCTACATTTTTTAATTAAAAAATGAATAATACTGTGTGTTACATAAAGACATGACAGCACACTAGCACCATGTACACACACCACCACACCCTAGCTCCAAAACAAGCAGCTGGATCCAACAGAGGAAGACCAAAAAACACTGATAACTGAGGTCTTACCAAACACCCTGATCCTTGGGTGATTTTTCTGGAAAAAATTTGTCTTAGATTTAAGACGTTTCCAACTGGCATAAAAAGAGATTACACGTATGTCTCGTTAATTCTGACCCTCTGCTCCTTGACCTTACACTTCCCCAGTTACTGCCTCTTAACAGGAAGTAAAATAGCCCTCCTCATCCTCACACCCCCCCTTCCTCCCCTAAACCTCCCGCATCCCACCTACTCCCGGACCCTGCGGGGTGAACAGCGAGGCGATGGCAAGGGCCGGCCCTGCTCTGGGGACAGGGCCGCGGCGCGGAGCCCTTCTAAGGAGAGGGCCGGGCTGGTGCTGCGAAGCGGCCGGCCCGCACGGGCACGGCGCCTCGGAAACGGGAAGTGGCTGTGGGGGAAGCGGCTGTGGGGGAAGCGGAGGGGAGAGTCCTTCCGCGCCCCTTCTCTCTCTCCCCCCCGCCACGCACTGGCCTTGCGCGGCCCCAGCGGGGAGCCGACAGCGAAGGGCCACCGCCTGCACCGGGCCCCGCCCCGCAAAGGGTCCGCACCGTACAAGGAGCGGCGAGAGATGCGCCCGAGCCAGCCCTCCCCCCTGCCTCCCCGCCGACCCTCTGCCCGCCCCTCCTCACTGACGGGCCCGACCGCGCGGAGACGGTAAAAACACGAACCACGGGGCGAGAGGCGGGCTGGCCCCACGGCCTCCCGGCTCAGCGGCCCGGCAGGACAGACAGGAAACCCGGCTCGGTGCAACATCCCCACCCAGCCCTACCTTCTCCTCATCGGACAACTGCTCCTCCAGGTCCGCCATCTTCCCGTCTGCCTCCGCCCGCCGCCCCCGGCTCCTCCTCACAGGCAGGAAGGGCGGGGCGCTCCGCGCCACTTAACGGGGAGGGGGCGCCTCTGCGCATGCGCAAGGTGGGAGGGGGTCGCGCTGTGAGGCATGGGAGGGTGTTGCCGAGTGAGGGGCGGAGCCTTCGCGCCCGTGGCCGTGCGCTGATGCTTGTCGCGGGGGTCCCAGCCGGTGCCGGGTGTCGCGGGAGGAGCAGGGCGGCAGGGCCTGAAGCGCCTCTCAGGTCGCTTGCGGATGAGCAGTAGGGGTTACCGTCTGTGCTTTAATAGCGAAATCAGGCATTTAAGTAACATCACTGGAAGATCTTGCTGACAATTAAAACCTGCTCGTTGTCACACACCCCTTAGCCGCATGCTCAGTGCGGGTCAGTGCTGCACGGCTGGAAGGAGCGCTCGGCGGTGTGATGGAAGAGACTCTGGAAAAGTTTTCTTTGGCACCAGCGACAGAGACCAAGGAAATGGATTGTGTTAAGTGATTTGTACTGTAGGAGGTTGGACATGGAAAAAGAACGTGGTCCCTGGGAGGAAATGCAGAAATAGATTGGAAATTTCACAGAATCAACTAGGTTGGAAAAGACCTTTGAGATCATAGTCCAACCTTTATCACAGGACTAACAAGTCCACCACTAAACCATGTCACTGAGAGCCTCATCCACACAGGTTTTGAACACTTCCAAGGGTGGTGATTCCACCACTTCCTGGGCATCCTGTTCCAATGCCTGAGCACCTTGGTGAAGATATTTTTCATAATGTCCAATCTAAACCTCCCCTGGCACAGCTTGATGCCATTGCATCTTGTTCTATTACCCCTCCTGGCTGCATCCTTTCAGGCAGCTGTAGAGAGCAATAAGGTCCCCCTGAGCCTTCTCTTCTTTAGACTAAACAACCCCAGTTCCATCAGCCATTCCTCATCAGCCTTGTGTTCCAGACCCTTCAGCAGCTTTGTTGCCCTTCTATGGACCTGCTCCAGCACCTCAATGCCTCTCTTGTAATGAGGGGCCCACAACTTATTACCATAACAGTAAGAAAATGTGAAGAGCATCTTCTAGCCGTGTGACACTGCAAGTAGCAGAGGAACATTTGAGATGAGGGCTCACTGGAAGAAGATAATATAGATGTTTTGTGGGAAACTGTAAGAAGAGAGACAATATTTGTGTGGCTCAAAGCATGTGGGTTTGAGGCTAGTGAAATTCTGTGTCCTCTTCTAGCAGTGATCTAGGAGCAGATGCTCAGGGAGTGGTGAGAGAACAAGGCTGTACATGTTGGCTCCTCCCTTCCAGCCAGCCATGACACACAAGATGGTCATCCTCCCCAGTGACTTCATCCTAACGTGGATTGTTGAACTGTTCCTCAAGGGTCAGGAACAGTGAAGACAGTGGAAAGATTTGTTTTTGTCCAGGAGCTAAGTCAGACTGAGAAATTGGAAAAACAGGATAAGCTGCTTTGTTCTGACAGCAGCCTGGCAGCAGGCTCTGATGTGCTGCAGAAGGTGAAAAACTGAAGAGGTCTAAAAAGAATCACAGAATCACAGAATTACCAGGTTGGAAGGGACCGCTAAGATTATCAAGTCCAACCCAGGAACTAGAAAGAAAAGTCAGATGACCTAATCCTTTCTGTTCCTTGGTGTCCTGGGTTTGGCAGTAGCAGTCTTTTTTCTCCTTCTTAGTAGCTGGTGCAGTGCTGTGGTTTTGACTTTCAGCCTGGGAACAGCACTGATAACACTGACATTTTTACTTGTTGCTAAGTCATGTTTAGTCTGACCAAGGACTTTGTGAGTCTCATGCTCTGCTAGGGAAGAGGGGAAGCTGGGAGGAAGCAGGGACAGGACACCTGACCCAAACTAACCAAAAAAGCACTCCATACCACAGCACGTCATGCCCAGTATATAAACTGGGGGGAGTTACCCAGAAGGGTTAGATCACTGCTCGGCTCGGGCTGGGTGTCAGTTGGCGGGTGGTGAGTGGTTGTATTCTCTTCCCTTATTATTTCCCTTATTATTATTGGCAGTGGTAGCAGCAGTGGTTTGTGTTATACTGCAGTTACTGGGCTGTTCTTATTGCAACCCATGGGAGTTACATTCTGTCAATTCTCCTCCCCATCCCTTGGGGAGTTGGGGTGGGGGAAGAAGGGGGAGGAGTGAGAAAGAGGCTGTGTGGCTGACTGAGTTTAAACCATGATACTTGGTCAAAAGCAGAACATTGGAACTACTGCTGTTAGCAAAATAGAGTGTTGGGTTTTGTGAAAACACTAGGATGAAGTATGAATAAAATTGGATGTCTGTAGGCTGCATCTCATTAAAATGGGTGCTGAATTTGTGGATGATACAAGAGCAAGAGCAGCTGATAGAACAAAATAAATATCCTTATTCCATGTTCTAAAAAAAAGATGACCCTAAAGCCTAATGAAGTAAATCCAAATATTACATTGTTTGTAAGTGTTACATCAATCTTACATCTTTAAGTTTACTTCATATTAATGTTAGGAAATTCAAATATATGCGACAACTTGGAGCTTGAGAAAGATTGTGTAATTAGTATAGCAAAGCTAGTGGGTAGAGTCTTGTATGATGCTGGAATTGATGGTTGGACCTTGTTCTTTTGGGATAGCAAAGGTGTATTATGCCAGAGCGGCCATGAGCTGTATCAAAGTCAGAGAAGTTTCAGAAGAATAGGAAATTAATTATTTATAAATTAAAGTTCTAATTCATTAAATGAAATATGGTCTGATCTTGTTGAAAAATAAGTTGAATTTCTTAACAGTCTGTTCTAATGTGTGGAAAGAATCATCGAATAGAATAAAGTGTTTATTGTTACTTCAAACGGAAAGAAGTATGGTGGAGGAATTATAACCTGATAACTCTTTGGTAACATTTAAAATCCACATTTTCTTCATGTCCAGCACAGTGTTCTTCACCCCAGTTATGATGGACAAGGAAAAGCTGCTCATTGAGTAGAAAATCACGGGTGTCAAGATTCATCAAAGTCATTAGTGGTTACATACATACCATGGTTAGTGCTATAAATTTAGCCAGCTTCCAGTCAAAGGATCTTGTTATGCCATAGAGTTCATCTACATCTATGTTTTTGCAGGAGTATTTGTGCACAATGATTAATGCTGTCATATGCAGTGTAGCAAAATATTACTCATATCTGTAGAATTCTTCAAGGCTATCATTCTAGGTACCCTAACAAGACTGTTGAATGGAAATCAAGGGAAGTGATATAGCACAAGAAGTCATTACAGTCAAATGGATCTGTGGAAATTACAATGCCATTGAAAATCAATGTATGAACGAAGGATGAAAATGAAAAAAAAATCAAAATGAATGAATGCACAAGTTGGTCAATAGGACCGATTCAGAGAAGTCCCATTGTCTACAAGTATTTAAAATAACTGTAGCCACAGAGGATAAAGATCATAGACAACAGCTTATTCATATCGGGAATAAAATAAAGGACAACCAAACCTAATGTTTGATAGGCCATTGCTAGATGCAAAATGGCGAAGTGTAGAGTGGAAAGGGTACACCTAAAAGGCATTTGGCTTTGGAAGATCACACATGTATTATTTGGCCTCAATAAAAAAAGGTAATAGTCTGTAGCAGGGGAAAGCATTGTCCAACATTCAGTTTCATGCAGCAGGACTCTATAGGTTCCACCCACAAGTCTCAACAGTAGCTAGCTGAGGAGGTCTCTGTTAATTTTTAACACACTTTGGGATATACCAGCTAGGGGCTGTTGCTGAGGATGTTGCTTTATTTAGTATGTAACAAGAGGATAGTTCAAAAAGGTATATCTTAGCAGATAAACATGAATAGTTTTCTTACAAGTTAATGTATCTATCTGTTGTTTGTACCGTATTTACACCAGGGTTTGTTTTTTTTTTCTGTAAGTTTGATGAAATTAGAATGATAAAGTGAATGAATCAGAGCAGGACTGTGCAGTCATTGTGGATACTCATTGGAAACTTCTATGTAGTATGCTGGCAGGTGCTTTACTGTGACCTTTGGACTTACTGGGAAATTAATAATCACATAGAAATAAGTATTGCTCTTGCCTTGTGACTCTACGTTTTGGAGTGCTTGTGTGCCTTTTCAGGAAGAATATGGAAATTTCAGAGGAAATTTAAAGAGGGACTAAAAGTAATCCTGAAGATGCAGAAGAATTTTCAGGATGTGAGTTTAAGGATGTTAAGATTAAGAAGGGATTTAGGAAATAAAGTGATACTTAAGTTAGTCTGGAGTTGTACATCATTATTTTCTGTTTTAAATTGAACATCCAATTTTCAGCCAGTGAATATTCTTATGCTATGAAATTCACCCACATTAGCACTCCTTTTCACGTGCCAGTATCTCTGCACATTGATCAGAGGTTAATTTGCACTACAGTTGCATACAGAACAGCAGACTTACTGTTGCTAACCAGCTAGCTCATGTCTTAGTAGATGTCTAGTCCTGCTACATGAAGCTTACCGTAGGCTAGCACTTCTGTCTGATGAACAGTGTGTGGTTTACTGATGCAGTAATTAACAATAAAAATAAAGCAGCTATTGTGTTTTACTTAATCTCAGACATGATAGAGGTACCAATCAAGTATCTTACTGTTTTGCTGCACTGCTGCTGTAATTTCTTTCTGTACTGACTCTGTAGGGCCAGACCCCTGGCCCTTGAGTAGCACTGAGAGGCAGGGCACAGCAATCCCTCCTGCAAGGTCTTCCTGCAGGGCTTTCAAAATGGCTTGAGAGAAGTGTTTCTGTGCTAAAGCCATTGTGAAGACTGGTGAAGGCAGTGTGACATGAGGACTAGCACAGTCCTCTGTCCTTCTGCACTGGCCCAAAGATTAAAATAAACAATACAGAAAAAAAGAATTTACATTTTTATTCTTCTTATTTGAGACAGGTGACTGACATTTGTCCTGTTGCAAATGGACAGGAGGGCAAGTTTAAATGACATGCATATTTGCTCAGAGAGCAATTTGAAGAGAGGTATATTTGGTGCCTGCATGTTTAATCTGGTGAATATACTATGCTCTGATTCCTAGGACAAAGGTGGACTCTGGCCAAGCCCTGGGCCCTGCTCAGATGGTGCTCCTGGCAGTGGAACAGGAGGAGTGCCAGAAAGGTGTAGTGGGCTATGTCTCTCCTGCTGGCTCCTTTCTGTGGGAAGCATCTTCCTTCATCATGGCACTTGGTATAAATCCTCACATTCCTGTGAGATTGGTGGGAAAATTACTCTTGTCCTGGAGACTCCCAAGTATGTGTCAGATCTTAGGGCCTTGGGAATCACCTGCCAATTTGTGTCCATATTTTGAGGGAGTCAGTGTTCACAAAGTTCACAATTTGCTCTTTGCACCTTATAGAGTCTTCACGGCAAAAACAATTTGATTTGTTCTAGAGAAGTTGACTGTTGAATCCTTACAACAGTGTTGAAAAGAAGGCTGTGACAGGAATAAAACTGTGATAAAGTGCAAACCTGAGACTGAGCTTCCGTCTTAGATAACACGTAGAATCTCTCAGGTCACAACAGGCATTCAAGAGAATCATAGAATCATAGAACAGTTAGGGTTGGAAAAGACCTTAAGATCATTCAGTTCCAACCCCCCTGCCATAAACAGGGACACCTCACACTAAACCATGCCACCCAAGGCTTCATCCAACCTGTCCTTGAACACTGCCAGGGATGGAGCACTCACAACCTCCCTGGGCAACCCATTTCAGTGCCTCACCACCCTAACAGGAAAGAATTTCTTCCTTAGATCCAATCTAAGCCTCCCCTGTTTCAGTTTGAACCCATTACCCCTTCTCCTGTCACTACAGTCCCTAATGAAGAGTCCCTCCCCAGTATCCCTAGAGGCCCCCTTCACATACTGGAAGGCTGCTATGAGGTCTCCACTCAGCCTTCTTTTTTCCAGGCTAAACAGCCCCAACTTTCTCAGCCTGTCTTCATATGGGAGGTGCTCCAGTCCCCTGATCATCCCCGGGGCCCTCCTCTGGACTTATTCCAACAGCTCCATGTCCTTTTGAGGTTGAGGACACCAGAACTGCACCCAATGCTCCAGGTGAGGTCTCCCGAGTGCAGAGTAGAGGGGCAGGATCACCTCCTTCGACCTGCTGGTCATGCTCCTTTTGATGCAGCCCAGGATATGGTTGATTTCTGGGCTGCAAGCGCACACTGCAGCTGGCTCATGTTCATTTTCTCATCAACCCACACCCCCAAGTCCTTCTCTGCAGGGCTGTTCTGAATCTCTTCTCTGCCCAACCTGTAGAATGACTTAGTAGCTTTTCAACTACTGTGGAGGTCCCATTTAGAGGCACAGAACAGCCAAGGCTGAAAGGGGCCTTAGAAGATCATCTGATCCCTTTGATGGGAAAGGGAGCATAGGTGAGATTATCTAGCACCCTGTTCAACTGCATCTTGAAAACCTCCTCCCTCACAGTGATGGGTACTCTACCACTTTCCTAGGGAGGTTATCACAGTTAGTGATTGTTCTTACTGTAAAAAATGTCTTTCTTATATCCAGATTTTTGTTCATACCTTATAATTTACCACCCTGTGGCTTCCTTTCTCATCAAATTCATGGTCTTGCTTACTGTGACATTTTTAAGATTGTCACAACATTCTTTATGCTTCATAATCATGAATTTTTTAAAAGTTTTATTAATTTTGCATCTTATTCTGTGTTTTTTATGGAGATTATGCAATTCATAGTTATTTAGATGACAAACTCAATATTTAGAGTGGATTTTTTTTGGCCAGTTTTAGGGGCCTTTATTACCATATTTGCTCTAGAAACTCTTTTTAGGTTATTTTTAGGATTGCATTTAGATCTTATCCAGGCTTTCTCTGTGCCTTTCTACTCTGTTTCTATTCCTGGGAGTTTTCTCAGCTTCTTTCTTGAGCCCATCCCCTCCACCTTATGTAATTTAAATTAAAAGTCTTGCATTTGCCTTTCTTTTGACTTGTACCTATGTTTTAGGAATTAGATACCTATGTTGTTTCTTAGATTCATCTTAAAATGCAGGTCAGTAGTTTGCTTCACTGGTTGCAACAAGGCATATATATATAAATTCTCATATAAATATATAAACTTCTCATCTAAATTAGGTACTTCAAGGCAGATACCTGTCTTTCAAGAACTAAGAGTGGGATTATTTATTTGTGATACTGAATTTTTATTTAAGGATGGGAATGTGCAAAAGGGGAGTGAAAAAGTGCACATGTTCAGTGTTTTAGAGGAAGGCGACAAAAAAGAGGAAATACACTGAAGTCTTGCTGGCTGCTGTTCTTGCTCCAGTAGAGTTAAGGAAGTTGCAAGGTCTTTGAAGGCAGCAAGCAATAGTGCAGCAGTATCTGCAAAGAACTGAAGGCGACAAGAAGATGATAATGATGAACTGCTGCATACTAAACTATCTGCTTTTAGGTTCTAGGCTGTTCCAAGCTATCTTTTGGAATGAGCAATGCTTTTATAATCAAAATTCTGTACAGATTTTCAGAGGTGAAAAAAAATGTTCTACTGATTCTGAAGCCTGTAATTTTATTACATGTGTCAGTAGGTTTCTCTTAACATGTTTGTTATCTTTGCTGTCTTGGCATGTTAACCATTCAAAAGCCACAGCATTGGCTTTTAAAATGTTATCTCTACGTGCCAACTTCTTTTCTTCAGCTGCACTTTGACTTCTGGAGTGTATTGTTTGCTAAAGTTGTCAGACTTCCAAAGCGCTTCATTCAAAACTTCCTGATGAAAGAATCCTGATTTCCTTCTGAACTGTAAAATGAAGTAGTGTCAAGGAAAGAAAATTAGTCACTGCTTAGAAAACATTCTTCATTACACAGTATCTTCTCTGATGCGATGTAAGGAACAACAGGGTAGTAAAAGTGATTCCTAAAAGTATTCTTGAAATTAGCAGTGCATGGTGGAGTGCAAGTACTGAGCGATTTTAGGGGTTTAAATTACAGCACCAAGGTTTTCAGGAAAAATAGGACAACTACAGAAGTTTTCTGTAGCATTGTTTACAGTGCCTGTGGAAAGGTTGCTAACATAAGCATTAGTCTGTGCTACAGTGATAAATATTTCAGTAATAAATTATATCATAGTCATGTGCTGTGACAGTGCTTTGAGAGAAGAGTGCTGGTGTGTCTATTTTACAGCCTGTTTTTCAAAGACAAATACATTTGCTATAGACAGGTATAGCTGGAGGGATTGAAGGAGAGCATTTATGAATTGCAAAGGGTTCAAAGACTAATCAGAGAATGGAAAACATGAGCAATACAATTTATCAACAAAAAGCTTTAAGATTTGTAAGTACTTAGGGAGATCAGAAAGTTATTAATAGGATGTTTTGATGTATTAGGATACTACAGGATTCACAGCCAGAAGTTAAAACAGGACAAATTCAGCTAAAAATAAACTCAGTATTAATAAATAAACTTAGTATTAATTGACAGTGTAGTTGACTACTACACTACTACTACTACTATTTAACCAAGGCAACACTGGCACTAGCAATTTTAGAGTAAGGATTGACCATTTTTCTGAAAGATATATTCTATAGTTCAGCAAGAACTTAACAAGTCTGGTAGCCTGTGTTGCAGAAGAAGGTATCCAGGAAAACCATGAAGCAATCCTCTCTGACATTGTATGGCACAAGTCTCTGGGTACTTTTCCTGTTCAGCAACTGATGGGGAGAAACTCAAGTGAGAACAAAAGTGGCTTCATGGAAGAGCCAAAGAGGAAATTTGAGTATAGTTGGAGCATAGTAAGGAGCTGGATCCAGCAAGAATGGACTACAGAAGGGGATCTGGCTTTTAAAAGGTGCAAAGAAAAAGTACCAGGGAAATAACTGAGGTTAGGGTGTGTATTAATGAAACAGGGAACACCAGGGTCAAATTGAAGGTGTCTAGAAAAGTATTGAAATGGGTTTATTTGGGGAGTATTTTTGACACTTAACATACAAACACCTGAGTCTGAGCTGGGGACCCTTGGCTCCCATTACATCAACAGGGAGAAGTAAGCACTCCAAGGGTGAGATTCATCTGACCTGGTTAAGACATCTGTCTTAGAATAAGATTATTGGCTAAAATGAGGTGGCTAGCTCAGATCCAGCTGTCTAAATATTAGGTGCCTGTGTCATGACAGCCAAATCCCCTTTCAGTGTTAGAAGATCAAAGGGCAGGAAGGCTTGAACCAAGGAAGGGGGACAAGAGCTAAGGGAAAACCACAAGGGACAGCTGGAGTTACAAGGCTAAGGGAAGGGAGAAAGGACTATACTTGTAGTTCAGCATTGCTCTGTGCTCCTCAGGAATCTGTGCCTGGGAGGTAAGTTACACACTTACCCACAACGGACTTTGTACCAAGAGGTACAGTACTGTATTTCCACACTGCCTTTATTGCAGCTCCTACGCAGACATCAGGAATGCTCTATCGATAGCTATTGCTAATACAGAGATAGAGCAGGATTAGGGTTAACAAAGGGAGAGGACAGGATTTGGATTAGGAGGTGTGGAGAGAAGCAAAGTGTAAGGGTTCTGCACCCCATAATGGCTGAAGAGGGACTTTAAGATAACTGTGCACCTTAAAATAGCTCTGAGACTTCTCCAAACTGAACCAGCCCAGCTGTTCTCTGGTGTACATCATTCATTGGCCTTTGCTGTGTACTGGGGTAGGTTGAGAAGAGAAGGGGGGACCAGGAGAAAGCTGAAATGGTGCTAGGAGAAAGAAAATAAAACTGAGGGAAGAGAAGGAGCTGGAACATTGCTCTCCCCAGCCATTAACTTGTTACAGGAATAAAGCATTAACTCACAGGAATAGAGCAGCCAGCTGATCTGAAAAGCTTCATGAGGAAACACAAAAATGACTTTCTTTCCCTCTCACTGAGCCTGGTTCCTGTTTATATTTTTAGTTATTCCTTTCTGAAAAAGGAAAGTAGGCTTCAAGCTGGATTTATTTATTTTCATTTTAAAGGAGACATTGTTTGGCAGTTTTATTTTTCAACAGGAAATGGCAAATGTGCCGATTTGTTTAATGAAGTTGAGATCCACTGGAGGAGTCCAAATTTCTTTTTACTCTCTGTATGTCTGAATGTGTTATAAGGATAAAATCTCAATAAAGGTAAACCATGCAAGCAAATGTGACGGAAGGGCTGAGAATTTCTGTGGCTTTGTAGAGAAAAATGCCTTAGAGCCAGGGGTTCTTCATACTGCTTAATGGTGGTGTGGAGAAGAAATAGTAGGAAGAGGAGCCAGAATTTTGATGTAAAGCAAAGTAATTTTACTTTTGATTGTTTGGCTCCTGAATGATGCACAAAATTAGTACTTGAGTATACTTGCTTCTGACTTCAGTAACAGTCCTGAATGCTAAATACCTGTGAAAATTAGCACAGTTTCTGAGTGTTGATGTGTGAATGTAACTTCAGTCATCTACTTTTGAAAGAGTTAGTGTTCTGGGTATTGATAAGATGACATCCATCTATTAAGAGAGGGTTTTTTTTTTAAATAACTCTGCACTGTTTAATGGAAGGTTGGTGCAGATAGTGGTACTATTTGCCTACAGTAGTCAGAACTCACCTGTGGCCTTGTGGAGTGCAAGATCTGCTTCCTTGGGAGATCTATCCTTTCTTATCTCTGCATAGGGACACAGTGAAACCAGTCAGATGTAAAAGGAACTGAAGCATTAACCTTACCTTTAACAAATGTAGTCCTATGTATCCTGTAATAATTGCATTGTTCTCAATTTTCTGGTACTCTAGAAATCAGTAAATCTCTGACTACAAGAGAGCCAAGATTTGAGCCACCTGGATTATGAGGTTGATTATAACCATGGGTCTTTTCAGGTAAGATTAAATGATAAGGAATTAAGGGAGGAGGTTACGGACAAATGGGCAGTGTGTCTGTGGGAGGAAATGCCAAGTTTTATGTGTCTATACATCGTCTCAAGATAGCATTTATCTTGTTTGACTTAAGAAAAAACCCATTTTCTTATTTTAAGGCTTCAATTTTACGCTTAATTGGGTTATCTAGTACAATAGAGGTCTGTTGCAAAGAGCAAAATCAATATCAGAAGCATAAAAAAGCTCAGTGCAGGAATTATCCATCATTGTATTTCATGCTTGTTTTGTACTCAGCTGTGATCAGCTTCATATTGACACCCCTTTACTCAATGGTTTGCAAGGAAGAATTCCTACCCCCTTCCCCAAGTGTTTCTACTATTGATTATCTCTATGGGAATGGGATTGTGATTAGTGTAAGAACTTTGTGTGTTCTTGAGAAGTCTGTAAAAGAGAAAGAAGACTTTTTTTCCCCCTATTTTTTTTACAGAAAATTAGGGTATAGGGATTGTTGATCAAATTCTCCCTCAACTGGCATGAAAGGCAACTGAAAAAAGTCGAATGCTAAACCAGAGGGAATACGTCCCACCATAATACTCCCTCGAAGAAGTAATCTTTTGGTTAAGAACAACAACTCAGAAAAAAAGTAACACAAAGATTATATGCCAGGTTATACTGCTTTAATTTCTTCATGTTCAAGAAATACACAGAAGAGTAAAACATTATGCTTACTCTGAAAATAATGCTGCCTCTTTGTGATCCTTCAGCAAGTGTTTTGTGTGAACTGATTGGGAGTGGAAAGTATTAAAACTAGAACTGTATTCTGGTAGCAATTATTATCTCATTACAAATTTTCAATATCTAGTTGAAATATTTTGAACTAAGGAAAATTATTTTGGTCTTGGAAAGGGAACAAAGTTTTATTCCGCATATGCTTTAGGTAGCTTTCTGATTTTTATAGAACTGCATTTGCAGTATGTGTGCCTGTTTTAGCTCCTGTTGCTGTTGTTATAATGATATCCCTGACTGATATAGATCATTAGTCTGACAGAAAGCCTCATGTACTTAATTTCCAGATGGTAAACTCAGGCTTTTGCAATCTGTGGAGAGTTAGTGCAAATACTGTGCTCCACTTCCTTCCTCACCAGAAGATTTTGAACTTCTGATTTTAGTCTCTCATGTCAAATCAGGATAACCATAAAAATAAAGGAGTTTCATCCCTGCTGTGATGAATAGAATGAAGTGATGAAGAGATGCAAACAGAAGTGGGATATCCAGATATGTAAGGCAACACCATCTAGTGTGATGAAGAGAGCTCACTATTCTCATTATTCTCTTTCAAATTTTTGTAGCCCTCAAGTCAAAAGTCATTTTTTGGGAAATTGGCAAAAGAGAGCAGCAATAAGCCTTTTACAGATGTTTCAAGTGTAACACAGGAGAAGACAAAGGTTTTTCCTGAATATGGAATGGCAGCAGGACATGAGGGTTTGCTAACCTCTGAATGACCTAGAAGGAACTATAATAGGGAAGAGGTGGTGAGACACAGGAGAACCACTGTTTTCGTGTGCTGTTTGCTGACATGATGACATGAAAAGCTGTTTCTAAGCCTAGTCGAACTTATTAGCCAGACCTGCTGTAACTGAGTCCAGCTTCTCATGTGACTTGTGTCCTCTCACAGTGCTGGATGTTGTTTTCTGGCTGTTTCTCTGTAACACTTGATGGTTGGACCTGTTTCTGATAGTTTTTAGCTTTTCATTGTTTACTTGTTTCTGAGTTTAGCCTTACATTCCTTTTAATCTTTTGTTTGGTCTGAGTCACATCAGGTTGCTGCTGTCACCATTACTCCCTGCCTCATGTGCTGGACTTCTGCAAGTCAGGAAGAAAGAGAAGACCTAGGAAAAGAATGGGGAAAGGGGAGGGTGGCGAGGAAGGGAAGAATGTCTCGTGTCATGTTTTTTCCATACAGCATATTACCCTTCCCAGTTTCCGTGCAATTCATCCTGCTCTTGTCACGGGCTATATTTCAGGGAAGGATTTTTCAAATGGAATGTTAATAAACCTTCCGTCTAGTTGTGAAAGTCTGTTGCAGACCTCTACACTTGACAAATTTGGGGTTTGCTGTGGGTACAGTGGAGGACCTGGTGGTGTTACTTACTGGTGACCAGCCCTACAAATAGCCAAGGCTGAAAGGGATGGTTATGAGGGCCTGCTTCTGCCCATTGCACAGGGTGGAAAGGAGCAGACTAAAACAGATCAGTTCTGTGTCAGCCCAAGGGTTTTGCTTTATGTTTTAACATTCACAGGAATTTCAGTTAGCCAGGCAAAACAGAACAAAAGGGAAACCAAAACAGATAGTAAAGTGGTTTCAGTGGGTGTCAAGAATACTAGTTCCCTGATGCCAAGGAAGAAGGTGGTAAAGAGGGCATAGAGGAATTTCAGTTTTGACTAAGCTGCAAAATATGAAGGATGCGTGCTTGACTACTGTGCACACACATCTGTATGCCCAATGTCATCTGAGACGTGCTTGATGCTTTTTCATATGGATTAAAGACTAGTGATACCAGGCTATGGGTGCTGAAAAACCCTGTGAAATATGAGTCCTTGGGGTGGAAAGGAATCTGAGGCAACTGGCATAGAGATTGTAATCTTTCCTTTCCTGCTGCAGGATACACAGCCTTTATTTTGGGCTCCCTTTCATAGTTAAGAGCTGACAATGAATGTACATTACTCTAATGTAGAGGGCCAAGTATGATGCTATATGCAGTGGGAGGACTCTACAGGGTTTTGGGAAAAGGAAGCCAAATCAGTACTCATTGTTCCTGAAAGGGAACATTTAATAATAGGAACATTAAAGCAGCCAGAGAAGCTAAAATTGGGTGGCAACAAAATGGGAGAGCAATTCTGTGAACGTGTGACTTCTGTGAAGGCTCCTCACTTGGGTTGGAGCCTGGCTTTTCTATGAAAGAGGGTTTAGGAGCAAGCCCTGCATGCTTTGTCAATGACATATGGGCAAAGAAAAGTTAATGGCTTACATTTTTCCAATAAAGATTATCAGTTCCCATTAGCAAGGGGTGTATTTACCAGGTCTTAAGCAGATACTAAGTAAAAAAGTTAAAATTGCACTGTCCTTTTTGCTTTCTATTTTTGCTCACTGGTGTGTGTATGCATCTATCTAATAAAAAGCCATAAGAGATATCCAGAAATTCTTATCTAATTTATTTAGTGCATATTATAAAGGTGCCATTTAGAGACAACAGAGATGTTCCGGTGTGTCTGTTTTGAAACAGAACAGTTTAGAAACCCAAGAATTACTGTCAATGCACAGTTAGTAGTTAAACCTACTAATCAAGTAGGTTTATCTGTATAGTTTTATTAATTATACAAATGTAAATAGGGTTTAAGACTTTCTTCGCCTAAAAGTTATGCATTCCCCAAAGGTAAGCCTTGGGACTTCAGGCATATTGAGTGCGATAGTAATTTATCAGTCCTTTTTTGTTACTTAACGACTGAAATGAAGACTGATGGGATTGTGCATTCTGCTCTTTGAACACAGCCATGCACTAGATGGCACTGTTGGTTTTAGTTTTCCTGCTGTCTTCCTCTTGTCTTAATTAGCTTCCTTTTGAAAACAAACATGCTGTTTCAACAGAGGGTCAGTGTACATTGTTCTGGGCTGCTGCTTTTATGTTTATAGTAATGTAATCAATATGTTGGAAGGGTAATTAATTTTTAACTTCAAGCCAATTGTAGATCAAATGCCAGTAGAGTTACTGGGTGGAGACAGTTTAATTTCTTTTGAAGCAATGATACTGATTAGCTGTAAAGGGTTTGCACTGAGTTGCTAGAGATCCAGAAGACCTTCTGCTTTGAAATACTGGTGTTAACTTTAAAGTAACATTATTACTATGATTAATGAGTTGTGGCATAATTCTGATAAAGTTCCTCTCATGTACTTTCTATATTTTGTCTTGTCAATTCCTATTTCAAAGCAGCTTTATTTGCTTTGACTATTCTGTTCCTATCAAAGGAATGGTACAAAGTCAACATTAAATTGATCAAACTCGCTTTCTGCTTTTTATCCCTTTCCTCTCATTATCTGTCTTGAGGGACTCTTGAGGGCCCACAGATAATGAGATATGACCCTCTGTGCAGCAGCACATAGGATACTGTAAGGAGCTGGGGAATTTTGAAATCTTTCCAACCCATGCTCGTGGCCACACTGGTGTCCTGGCCTCCCTTTCCTTTCCTCTACTGTCTAGGGCAGCTCTATCCATCTCTCAGTTTCCTTACTTGGAGATGCTTACTAGCTCAATACCTGCAGTGATTTCAGCCCATCCCCTTGACACTTCCATGTCCTCTGAGCTGACCTATCTTGGTCATATTTTCATCTGTTCTCTCTCATCTTCTTCCTTGCCTCTGTTCATCAACATTAAAACAAATGAGAATCTCAGCACTCAGTTCTCCATCCCTGTCTTATGACTTTAACATCATCTTCCTGCTCCTTTTTTACAATGAATAAAGGGGCCGTTTCCATGGATTGACATTGATCACTTCTCCAGGTGTCTGGATTCTTTCTGATCTAGTGTCTGTGCTTTCTATTACATTAAAATTTCACTACAAGCTTGGCTATCCATTCCTGGGCAAGTCTTAGATCCTCTTTGTTGTCCTCATCTTCCTTGATCTCTTGGCCAACTTTTGGTACTTTGATCATTTAATTGGATGCCATGCCAAGCAAAACCACGAGCACTGTTTTAATCTGAAATTAAACTTCTGTTTAGTCTAACTTTAAAAAATAAGGTTAATTTCAAAATAAAAAATATTTTCCTTTCTCTGAAAAAACCCAGCCTACCTCTTGTATTTTTGGTTTTAAGCTATTAATTGAATTCAGTCTGGACTTTGAGTCATACTTTCTGTAAATCTTATCAGTTAATGGGACTGTGTTACTGAGCTGTGCTGCAAACGTCTCTGATTTCTGCTGGAACCAAGAACAGCCCTCAGTATGGATAGGCACAGCCATCAGCTATCGAGACTTGTCAGATTTTTAACCTTTGCAGGAAGACAAAACATCCCAAGTAGGATAATGATCAGCAGAGGTTAGGGTCCACGCCAATACATTTTCTGTCAGAAATTAATATTGCGACTAATAAAGGCAAGACTGCAGTTACTGCAGCAGACTGCTCTGTAGACTGTAGTCTACAGTTGTTTGTAAGATATTAGATTAAGATCATGAAATTTATTCTAGTTTTGAGACAAACTAGATGGATATTTGCAGCATACAAGAAGACCGAAAACCCAATTATCACAACCACAAGACCTGAAAAGAAAAATCCATGCTGTCTTTCTGTCTGTTGGTTCTGCAGGACACATTTTTTTCAGTGCTCTCAGTCACGGTGCTTCAGAACAGTACTTTAATCAAAACTGACCGTTCTGGGAGGTGATGGTATGGCAGGCTAACTATACTGATGTATTTACAGTAGAGGGAGCTGATGTTCAGTGAGTACATGAGATCTTACTGCTGTGCTAGTCTTTGTACAGTATGAGCCATCAGTGTGTGTGAGCACTGCTGAAGAAATAATCATCCTCTCTCACCACAGTGATGGGGATGCCTCTGCATCCCTCACCCATTGCCTGCAGGCATGGTGGAGCTCTCTGGCAGTACAAGTTGCCTCAGAGAGCACTTGTTGGGAAGAGGCACCTCCTGGGGCCCCTGAACATTTTTCCATGCATCAGGTTTGACAGACTGGCAGTAGCGTTAGTCTAACATTGCAAACACAGAGCTTCTGCACACCTCCTCCCTTACCTACCAAAGTCTGATATTTCCATCTTTCCAAATATTGTAACTTCCTATTACACTACAAACAATGTCTCTTTTGTGCTCTTAGCTTTGCTCTGCTCCCTAGGTTTGGCCTGGTTTCTGCCTGACCCATCTAATGAGTAAGTGCTCAGAAATTCTTTCATTTATAGCACTCTTTAGAAACCAGAGATCTCTAGTTCTCTGGTACTGCCTGGCTGGATTATGCAAGTTATTCAAAGTTAATTGATATAGACTAGTTAAAATAGAGACAAAGTAAGTGTGAAACAAGAGAATACATACACATGCAAAATTATGAAGAGTTATCATTCTTTTAGTGTATTTAATTGGGTAATTCAGACTGAGGGATTGAAGGATTGGGGTTCCAACTAACCTGAGTCCTGCTCCTGCCTTTGCTGTAGTGCTTTGTGTGAAACCTGTTGGAACAAGTCCAGAGAGGATGATCAGGGGACTGGAGCATCTCCCATATGAAGACAGGCTGAGAAAGTTGGAGCTGTTCAGCCTGGACAAGAGGAGGCTGCGTGGAGACCTTATAGCAGCCTTCCAGTATCTGAAGGGGGCCTATAGGGATACTGGGGAGGGACTCTTCATTAGGGACTGTAGTGACAGGACAAGGGGTAATGGGTTCAAACTGAAACAGGAGAGGTTTAGATTGGATATAAGGAGGAAGTTCTTTAATGTAAGGGTGGTGAGATGCTGGAATGGGGTGGCCAGGGAGGTTGTGATTGCTCCATCCCTGGCGGTGTTCAAGGCCAGGTTGGACACAGCCTTGGGTGTCATGGTTTAGTGTGAGGTGTCTTTGCCCATGGCAGGGGGGTTGGAACTGGATGATCTTAAGGTCCTTTCCAACCCTAACTATTCTATGATTCTATGATTCTGTGAATGCTGTCCTCCTGGTGAGGCAGCTTTCCTGACCACAATGTTTCAGCTACTGTAATCACAAAATAATTAATTAGGAAAAGGACGTTGTCCTGAGACAAATGTAGGATAGCACTTAAAAAATAGAGAAGTCAGAGAATTGCAGACCCAGCTAACTTGTATAACCAGAAAGATCCTCAAGCAAGTTAATTTGCCTTGTTAGCACCTAGACCCATAGGTCTCAATTACATCTGTTTGTGGACAAAACCTCTAAGCCCGTCATGTGCTGGATGTAGTGCCTTGCTTTTCTAGACTACTTGGATTGTATCCCTGGTGGCTTTCTTTAGCCATGAGCGACAGAGCTGCTGACCTAATAATTCCATAAACTAGTACATTTTGAGAGTACCAAGTTTATCCTTGGTACCACCCTTAAGGAATTTGGGTAGACAGGGAAGAAACAGCAAGAAGAAAGTTAAGGTGTTTAGAAAATGAAAGATAGGATATGTTTAAGGGTCAAAACCCACCACCTTTTTAGCTTAGATAAAATGAGATTAAGGTGGGACACCTTTGCTTAAAATCTGTCTATAAATAACATGGCAATGATTTGTTCAATATGTGGCCAGTTCTGGGGCAAAAAGAAAAGGGGTGAGACTTCTGCTGTGGCAAGGAAGATTTAGAAAACAAATCCGGGAGAACTTTAACACTGCACAAATAATGAAGCCCTGAAATCTTCATGGCTTTTACAGGTGGTTTTTAGTCAAGTTATTGCCAAGGTGGCTCAGGTGCATTCACTCTGTCTTAGTGACATGGGGTGGGCCACATGATCTTCTGATATTTCTTCCAGCCCTAAATTTCTGTGCAAGTGCCTTGAAATTTATTGGTGAAAAGCACTCTCTTCTCCAAACTGGGTACCACTCTTCTTTATACTTCTTCTTAGTGTAGTTACAAAGGAAAACTCCTATCTCCAAAATTGGTTCTTTCTGCTCATTCTCTGGTCAGCTTTTCTCCTTTCGTCTTGGCATTATCATAGCAAGCTGGATTTGTCGCTGGCTGTTTAAACAGAGGAGTGTTTGCTTAGAAGCATCAAGAAGCATCAAGAAAGAAAACAAAGAGGCTTTTATGATGACACTCCTATTAGAGAATTCTCCCAGTGTTTCAATATTTCTTAATCACAATAACTTGGCTATTTATTTCCTTAACCAGTCCTCCTCAGAGTGGCTGACTTTTGAGCTGTATGCTGTAGTCCCTGTTACTGGGTAATACCTTCATGTTGGACTATGTACTGATGTTATCTCAACTGATCACAGAGGTAGAATGGATTTGCCTCTCTTTCAACAGCCTTTGTCAGTTTTCTCTTGCCTTGAAGTATAAATTATCTTTAGCTGAGGAACATTTCTCATATATTCTAAGCGTATCTTGCCTCACTGGGAAGATGTGTTGTATATGCAATCTGTATCTAGAGGAAACCCACTCCACAACATAAGCATCTGAAGTTGTGGATACCTTTCATGTGAATGAAAGATACAACACCGGCATTGCAAAACGTAGGTAAGGCAAAGCAGCCACCCTCCTCATTCAGATCCCCTCTCTCTGACTGACAGCTCTGTGGTACTCTCCTACTAAATAGAAGTTCCCTTGCAACTGTGCAAGTCTGTCAATTTATGCTTGGATGTTTGGAACACGCAATACATCTGGGAAGTGAAAAAACCCTGAGAAGCATTTCAGATCTCAGAGGAGCTGAACACTTCAAACAGATGGCTTCTTTCCAGAGACAGCTCTTCCAGCTTTCAGAAATGCTCCTCATAAATTTTGACCTAGCTGTTAGGGGTACTATATAACTACAGAAGGGGGTGGGGAGGAGTGGTATTAAACTGGTAGAAAATAGTGTTGGGTACCTTGAGCAGTAAAATCCTTGGATCTCACTGCAGTCTACAATTTCCTGATTGTGGCTGAATGTATGAACGATGGACAAGGTTTCTGTAGTCTTATTCAGGTGATAAAGAAAGTTTGGTTTTGGTTTTGTTTTTAGTTTTCACTGAAATGAGACCTTCTTAGTTTGAATTTAGGTTAAAAATTCCAGAGTGTTGCTCCTGTGTGTTGTGCTTTATGAATGAGCCTGTTTTATAATATCTGCTTGGCAGAGCAGTGCATAAGTACAGTATGACAAATATGACCTAAACCAAGCATTTCATTAAGGAAGGACATTTGTTACTGGCTTTCAGTATGGGCCGTTAACCTTCATGGACACCAATTTCCCTGCAATGAAGTTACTATTTTAACACCATTCAAGGGTTTATGCAGTATAATACAGGACTACATAAATTTCAATGTAGTTGTGGTAAGTACTTGAAGGGGGTGCAGGGGAAAAATGCTATGTTGATAATGATTTGTTTGATGCAGCAATAAGGATTTGTTTATATTGAACATCACAATCCAAACATTATCTTCCTATTGAGTATTGTCTGCAGAAATTAATATTGGGTAGATATTTGGATACAGAGCCCCATATCGTGATGCTTTCCGGTAGAGTGAAGATAGCAGAGACAAGAAAAAGGGCAAAGTATTTGGTAAATCAGTCCTGGTGGATGGAGGAACCCTCAAGTGCTGCTGAGAACTGTAGTTTATGCCAAATAACCCAAAATAGTTTTCCGTGGGATCACACCCAACCAACTCAGTTTTGAGAAGAAACAAAATCCATTTCAAGATGCTCAGAGTGGCTAATAGAAGAGAATTCCCTTCATGTATCCAAATAAGCTGGCCGGTACACTCTCCTCAACATATAACATAGACTTAAACACATTTTAAAATAACTTACTTAGTATTTTTGTGGTGCTGTTGAGAAAACCCTGCTGCTGTAAGTTCGTATCAAGACATGTAGCAAATGTATTTTATCACTGTAGTTGCGGATGTACAAGTATTTTTCCAGGATATTTACAATTTAATTTAATATTCACAAAACAAAGGGGAAATAGTCCTGACCTAGATGACCTTTATTTACCTGCATTGTCTATAGCAGCCCAGGCTATAGTTGTCAATGAGGTGAGTTTGTTTTTATCACGTCAGTGACATGATTCAGCTCTCATGGGGACTGTGGCCTGCCAAACTTTTACCCCCTTCCCACGTGATTCAGAGCCGCTGTTCAAAAGTTCTGCCAATGGCTGCAACAGTTTGGTACTTGGAGGCTTACAGAGGACATGAGCAAAGCTGGAGCATTGACTGCTATTGAACTGTTGACCTCTGAGGAAAAGACTTTGACTGCTGTTCTGGCTCTTGTGACCAGGTGGCAGATATAGGCCACAGGCATGGCCAGTAACTTTACAGACAAGCTAACTTCAATAGATATGCTTCCAGTAACTGGCAATGAATGAAGAAGATATGCAGATAATTACATTTCTCCACAGAATGCAAAAGTTACACAGTGAGAGGCTTTTTGACTTCTGAAGATGGTTGTTCTTCCTGTAGCTGTAACCTCTTCTAAGAAAGAGCTATTCTAAGAAAACCGTTAGCATATAATTGGAGTTGGCTGTGACTCACTCCTTGCTATGTCCCACTTGCTGAGCAGGGTATGTGTGTTGTCACATCATTGCATGTGTTTGCATGAATTCTGCACCATGACCTCAGCAGGCTGCTGCCTCTCTTAAACTGCCTTTACTCTTTTCTGAGCTGCACAAAAGATAGGGAATATGCCAGTGCTGTCTGAAGGCCTTTTTGCCTTCCTAATTAAAGCTCAATCTGTATTTTTAGCGTTGGTGTTCAGTTTTGTCGCACTTGCAAAGCATGCCAACTGCCCCAGTGAGCTCCAACCTCACAGCAGCTGAGGTGTCCATGTTTGGTCATGCACCCTAGAGTTTTTGGCAATAAACGCTTTTCACATCCTAAAGGAGGATATTCAGCTGTCATTTGTACCAGAGATGGGCTCAACATGCGCTTGGCAATTAGAACTCTGGCAAGTGTTAATATGTAGTGTTTGTAGAAATGCACAGGGCCTCAGAGGCCGGAGCAAGGATGAATTCCGTGCTGAATTGTCGTAATGAATGTGAGAAGGCGTACATCAGATACTAATGAACCTCCTAGCAGCACTAGGCTGTGGCAAAGTACTTACTACTGAAAGAGAATGGCGCATGGAAACCAGATTAAATACGTCGCTCTTCTTTGGTGTCTTACCTTGGATTGAGCAAACAAAATCTTACCAAGGCTGATTTACAGTTTCTGACTATATTCACTTGAATTCCTAACTACAGGTGTGTTCCTTTGGCCTCAGGAGCCTCGTAAGGCTGCAGACTAAAGGGTCAGTGTGCTGCTAGAGGCTTTTCAGTGTCAACTCCAGAGCTGGGAAGGAAGAGGTGAGGTGACAGCAGGGAGAAATCTCCTCTTCCCTGTAACCCCAAATAGGCTAACAATTGAAAAACCTGAAGTCCAGCAGAGTCTGCATGTCAGAGTCTCCTGGTTAAGCCTGACTCAGCTGGACTGAACCTGATTGCTCTTTAGCCAGGAGGTTCTCCAAGGACAGACTCTGGCAGGGATTTACCCTCAGCTGAGGGTCTTTCCCTGGGCATGGTATATTGTGAGGAGGCTGCTGGCTCTGGGAAGGAAAGCACCAAAGTTAATAAAACACCAGCCAGGGAAGCAGTTTTCCTTACAAAACAGAAACCTTTTCTCTCTGTCCCCCAGAAGGTCATGGAGTGGCCACGAGTGCTTGACTGTAATCGGAAAGTCCTTTGGCATCCTCACTGGAAATGATTACACCTAGAGCGTTAGCAGGTGGATTGGGATTTCAACAGGCAAATTCAGGTTTAACATCAGTTCCAGTTCCAGGGTGAGAGACTGATCTCCTCTGCGCTGGTGTGTGCCGAGTCAGTCAGTTGCTCTGAATCCTCCCTGCTGCCTGTGAGATCACAATTTCTTGTAAATGTTTTTAGTAATTGGTCTGGCAAAATCCTTACATTTCCTGTCTCTTTCCTCGATGCTCGGAATACTCAGTTCATGACCTGTTTGTTAAAAATAATGGCAATTGGAATTTCTCAGTAGATGTTTTGTTTAGCATGTGAAAAATCTATTAGCATTTGTATTTCATTTATCTGCTGCTACGACCTTCTCCTGTGATACACTGCTATGGCTGGATTGCAGAAATGAAATTTCTGAAGGGAGTTTTGTGCTTAGGTTTAAAGTTGTTTTGATGCCCTTTTCCAGTTGCTCACTTGTACTGCTTTTGCCACTGTAACAAGAATAGCAACTACCTTTCCTCTTCATCTATTCACAAAGCGCATGTAGGTCCGTTCTTCATAGTGGAATTTGACTCCAGAGACAGAAAATTACAGTATGCAAAGCCTTAGCAACCCAATGGTAGTGTGTACCGTTTCCCTTGAGTTTAGGAAAATTTAATATTGTTGGGTGTATTAAAAATCTTCCTTAGTATATGCAAATTATTTAAAATGGATAATGATGCACGAAAAAGTGTGTGGCAAATCAACAGGAAAATTTCTGTAGGGTTAGAATATCCTGCCCTATTTTTTAACCTCTTGGCTTTTGTGTAGGGCATCTATTATGTAATGTTTTGATCATGGGCCATGTTCCCTGTTAATATTCATGTGGGGAGAAGGCTGCCAATGGAAGTCAGCTGAAGACCTGCTGCAGTGTGTACCTGGTATAAACAAAGCTTCTAGGATGAAAAACTGGGCATGGGAAGCTTGTGATTCTGTTGACCCGTTCAAAAACGCAATATACAGCATCCTTGGAAATCACGAGGAGTAATCAGAGGAATGTGTTACAAATCTGGTATTTCAGTTCAGACCATCATTTGCCGCTTTAGGCTGAAGACCCTGGTATTAATAGAGAACTCTGATAAAACCTTGGGGCTTTTTTACTGACTTTTCAGCGAAATCCTAAAAATGTAATCAGAAGATGAATCGGATGTAAATAATTAGAATAAAATCCTCAGGCTTTTTAGCTGGATTGGGCTTGTGACACAACAACAGAATGTTTGCATCCTTTGCTGCTATTTTCAATGCCTTTTTCCCCTGAAGTACACTGAGTTGAAACTTAGCATATACATTGTAAGAAGCAAATGTGTCTGGAAACATGTGGTTTGATATTGGTTTGCTTGGTATTTTAAATTACAAGGTCACATAAATGCTGCTGGTTTTAATCATCTGAGACTGTGTTAAAATATTTCTGAGAGACTCAGTTATAAAATGTACCACTGAGGTAAGCTGCTGGACAGATGTTCTTGTAGCTTCTTCTGTTTAAGGGTGGCATGAGAGTGTGTTGTAGTGTTTGTGGGGTATCCACTCAAAATACACTTCAGGGAAGTGAACTTGTGGATTCAGTGGGAGGCATCTAATGCAGCTGGGAGGAAATCTGTGGCAGAAGAGCAGGGCTGGCTCCTGTTCCTTGGAAGAAACAAGACCCCCGGGGGCTGCCATGCCTTCTCTCTTCAGGTGTCACAGGAACAAAGCATCTTGCATATGGATGACTATAAGGGGCATTAGGTTCAGGTGCTTGAAGTTTCCTGGGATGATTACTGGTTACAGACTCAGATGCTAACAATTTGGTTATCAAATGCTAGCAAGTGCTAGCATCCTTGGTGAGCCAGGCAGGTACTCTTTACGATGCCTTAATTTTGAGCTCCAGATGTCATCCCCCAACTCGAGGATGAGTTTTGAAGATGAAGAATTTTAAGGCTTTGCATGGGTGCAGCCCGTGGTTAGGCAAGAGACTTTCTATTCAGACTACGCCACAGTTGTTCACAACAAATATTCTGCACTTCTCTTACCTAATAATGGGTAGCGGGCTGACGAACCACGTGTTGGATTTATTGGTATGCTCTTTATATTATGTTTCTGAGTTGTTTCCTCTCTCATACACGGTTCTACAGATTGTTCTTCCCGTCAGAGAAAGCATATGGATTTTTATCAGCTTAACAGACAAATGTCAGCAGTAATTACAGCACTCAAAGCGTAAAGTACTCCAATTTTAATAACATGTTTATTAGGTCATAACAACAACTATAAACGTAAGTACCATTCAGCTCTTTGCAGATATATGAACTTACTAACATCAAATCTTTACCAGAATCACGTATTCTTGCAGGTGTCCCAGACACAACATTAACTTTATAACTAGTAAAAATGTCCTCTATTTCACATTGCATCGTTCCTCAAGCATGTATGTACAAATCTATGTGTCATAAACTTCCTTAGCTGTTTTAACAACCATAGAGATGATTTTTTTTGCCTGCAGCAAAGCCTTTTGTCCTTGAGCAACCTACAATTAGTATTGCTCTCAGCAGATATGAAAGTTTGTTTCTGAAACGAAAATGGTGATGAAACACAATGCAATATTATCTGCTTATAGTTTGCCTACACACTCTGCCCTCATTATAAATCCTTCAGTTGTAACACTGTCTCCCACGAGCAATCTATCTCCCTTATATCACTTCTGTATCTGCACTACCTCTCTCTGAAGAGCTTAACATGGTTGGCTCACAGCAACAGAGACATTATACTTAGGGTGGAGTGTGTTTGCAGTCAGTTCTTTTCCTTTTTAATATTTACACAGTAATATTTTCTCAAGGTTGCTACAATTTATGAATCATGTATGTTGACATACATTTTCTGACATGTTCACAGTGCAGTATTTTGTGGCCTAACCAAACTTTGTAAATGTCATTAAAAATAAACTTTTTTTTTAAATATAAAAATAGAATACTTTATGTGTTTACACCAACAAACCCAGTTCTATCCTATACTCAACAAGCTATACAGTAGTATGCACAGAATTCCACAGGAACAGAAATGACATGTGATGCCTGCCCTAAAGCTATAGTACTCTTTCCTAATGGATGAAAGTTTTATTCACTATCTCTTATCAAAGCTCTTTCTCTGGTTATAATTTAGAAATGAACGCAGGTATCCTAATTTGCTGGGTTGTGTGATCCAAGGAGAGGCTGGGGGAGGCTCTGTTTCTTCTTTTGGTCAGTATCCCCAGCTTGTTTGGGCTGGCACAAAGAAGTTATCAGCATTCCTGCTATGGCAGTGTTTTCTGAAGTCAGGGCTGGCTGCAATGCCTCCACTCTTTACTCACCTCTGGCAGCAGCTCCACTCAAGGGTAGGTGGCAGAATTTCAGCTCCTGCCATCTGATTCACCCAACAGCAGCTCCATAAGGTTGCCAGCCTGCTTGTCTCCTCTTCCTCGCTAGAGTGATGCAGCCTGTATTACTTCATTCCAGGGATTAGCCTGACACTGAATATGGATGGCTTCAAGTTTTTATTCTAAGAGAGTAGATAATTCTGTATTGCAAGGAATGGAGACTTTGCATTTTTCAGTGAGAGATCTGTCGATATAGGCTGAACGCTGGAATGAAGCTGACACTGGAATGCTTTCAGCTAGATGATTTTCCCTTCATTTTTATGTACCGTCTAACTACTCCAGAGGCCTGGCAAGGCTGGCATACATATTTTACTGCACACTGATGTTGATTTCTATTGGACATTAACCATGAGATTGGCTCTCCTGGTTGCCTGTGTTCTAAGAAACCTTGTTGATGTAGTGCAAAAATACAAAGTTTGGACTGTGCAGGAGGAAAATACATTTTAAACTCTTGCAACTCTCATTGTTTGTCTTAGCTTTTTGTGTGAAAACCATTTCTGCACTGCTCATTATCCTAGAGTACATGCACAGTAACAGTCCTTCCACCCGTACTGATTGGTATTCTACTTTCTCCATCATGGCATTAATGATAATCTTTGTTCATGGGTCTGAGCGCACATTAATGAGAGCCAGTGGGAACTAACTCAGGACAGTAGCACACAACATTTCCATTTGGTAAATGGATGCAGTTGTCGAAATACTTGGAAACTACTGTGATGGTTTATAGAATCCCATAGCCTTAAACAATCTGATATCATGTCCTTGTACTAGTGCAACTTGGGCAACAACATAAACATGTGCAACAGTGTTCTCACAAAGACCGCGCAGTAAAAACAAGTGGACAAAATGTTTTGCTTTTTCTTCATACAACTAAGAAGGGATTTTCCTCTATTTCAAACCTACCCGTCATGTGTCAACATCCATATCTGTGTTGTCTTGTGATGACAGAAGAGAAGGGTAGGGTGCAACGCACTTCATGTTGACATAAGTAACATTGACATGAACATAGTGTTCCCCAATAAAAGTGGAGAAGATTGTTGATATTTTTGAAACAAGTTCAGAAAATGCTGGACGCATCTCAGGTTTGGGATGCCAGCACTTCAGCATGACTTCGTACCTGCCATTCAAATAAAAGAAGTGTTTAATTATTAAATCATGTAAAACGGAAAGAAGAAAACCCTTTCTCCTCTCACAATCTTGCTTACTGCAATGTCAGAATCAGCTCTGCAAACTGTTTACTCACAGTGGGTCGGGGCAGTATTCAGGTTGCAGCAGCCTTCTTCCTTGTAGTAAGTAAACAGTTATATCAAAAGAATTTACATCAGGATAAGGTGGTGCCCCTCTTGTCATAAGTTCCCATAACAACACACCAAAGGACCACTAAGAAAACAAAGAAATAAATAGTAAGTTATAGGGTTGGAGGGCTTTAATTCCACTTTTAGAAGATGGTTTGACAGATCTAAACATTCAAATGCATGGATTTTCCCTTTGAAAAGTTACTTTACTACATTCAGCTTTCTTTTAAGTGGGCTAATAAATGCTGTGGGGACTTGAGGAGCCACTTAAAGTAGAGCCAGAGAAACTCAGCTAAGTAAATGAAAGAAAATAAAAGCCTATAGGCCAGCTACTTAGCTGGTATAAATTGGCAGACCTCAGTTGAGGTTAATGGAGCTCTGCCAATTTACATGAGCTGATGATCTGACTAACCCTGTGTAAATACATACTGAAGAGAATATACATGGTGAAAATTCTATGCATCACAGGCTAATTTGGATCTGGATTGAAAGGAGAGCTGAAATACAGAGTGATCCAGCCAACTAATGACTTCATCTTATAATTTTTTCTTCATAAATGGCCAGGTAATACTTGAGATTGCTGTAGGCAGTCAGTAAGTATTTATAAAGTAAATAAAGTCTTTTTGAGAACTATTAAATTTCACGAATCTCAAAGTTAACCTGTTCTGTCAAGTTTTCCAGAGCCCCTCCTATAGCAGGGTTCAGCTCCAACTTGGCTTCTTGGAATGTCCTTAATTTCCCCTGGAGTGGAATTAAACTCTTGATTCTTTCCTGAGCCGTAGCAGATAATCAGGTCAACAACTCGTTGCTTTGTGATTGGCACAAATACCCTTTTGGGATGTGGAAAAAGTTTCTTATTCTTATGTGAACTAAAGTTATATTCATATATACATTTTGGTTTGGCGTTAGTCCATTCATTAAATACTAGAGAGATGCCTCAGGCCATGTAAGAAAAATTAATAGGTGATACAAATATGTTTGTACTTTACCACATCTGACTTTGTTGTGAACTTCTGAGTTTGCAAACTTTCTAAAGCCATCCATTTCACTGGCAGTTTAGCACCTGTTTTATTGTGCACACTGTAGTATTCTTTATCATAGACATCTCGAGCAAGACCAAAATCAGCAACCTTGACAGTGAATTTTTCATCCAACCTAGAGAAATGACAAAAAGTATTATCTGCAACTGAGCTGCTAAGATTTACAGTGATGGTGGATTATAATGACTTGCATTTTTGAGACAGTGACTTTGGATCTATTAACTAATGTAACAGTGAAACAGAAAGTGCAGTGAAGTATATTTGACACCCATTTAACACAGTGAATGAACTCAGGAAATTACGGATATTGCTTTGATAATATAATTTGAGTTACAGTTCTTTTAAAACAATTACTTTGTATAAATTTTTTTTTTTGCTAATAGCCTATACATCCTGATTGAGTCTACATCATTTCTTCCTCTGCTGTTTTTATCTTCTGTATCCTTAGAAACCTCTTATCTTTATCTCCAAGACAAGGCACCACCCATCCTATTTACTCTCAGTTTTGATAGGGAAGGACCCATCGTTATCTCCATGACTGCCCATATATGATAATGTAGTTCTGTAACTAAGGATGTGTTGGGAGTTTGTACTAGGAAAGAATGGTGCATAAGGAAGGTTTTGCTGGGGTTACAGCTCAGCTGTACCAGAAGATCTCCGTAGCTCTGCTCCTCCTAAGCTTAATGTCTGTCCTGGTACGTGTTATCATTGTCAGAAAACAGTCAGAGCATGGGTCTTGGCATGCTTAAGCCTATCCTTCATTACAGTTGAAGACCTAGCCACAGCAAACGCCAGCATTGGGGGTTTTATACAAAATCACACAATCACAGGGTGATGTTGGAAGGGACCTCTGAAGATCATCTAGTTCACCATCACCTCCCTTGCTTAAAGCAGGTATTTACACACATGGGTAAGATCACTCCGAGCCTTCTCCAAGCTAAACAATCCTGCCTCTCACAGCTTCTACATGGCATTTCTTGAACTTATGAGTTTTCTGCCTGGACAACTCTGATCTGCTGAAGTCCCTCTGAGTAGCACACAACCATCTCCTGTATTTACTGACATAATAACCAGACCATCACCAGTGAAGGGAGTAGGAGGAAACTTTGATGGGTCAACAGGGGACAGTACATGCCACAGCAGCTTCCTGCACCTCTTCCAAGATAGTGGAATAGAGTCAAGAGTCCACAGGGATTTGCATCCTGGCTTCCTTTCTGATGGATATCACTACTGTGGCCACTGGGGAATGTGGATCTTCAGCTCCACATCTTCTGCTCACATGGCAGCTGCTCTCCAGGCTCTGAAGTGCTGAGCCATTCACAAGCACAAAAGCAGCCATTCAGTTGGCCATGTGAAACATGCTGACAGCTGTTCCCTCCTCACCCAAGGAAGAGACAGTAGGCCAGAGGGAATGTCCTGTTGCCACTCTTTGGACTTCGATCAGATGAACCAGGACTTTTTTATCCAGTAACCCAATTCCTTTCTTCTTAGGAAACTTGAAAATCATGTTCCTTGTGGCTTTTTTCCTCCCTTAAAAAAACAGCAGCTGTAAGAAAACATTCTTTTTCAGAGGCTGTTCAGCTGCATGAGTGTGCACCCTTAGAAAAAAGAGGAAGAAATCTGATGTCACAGGTAAATAACCTTTCTGCAGATAAGAGTTCCAGATTATGATGGACTAAAAATAAACTAATGTTTAATCCTGTACCTCATTAATTCACATCATAGGTATGAATTAGCATAATAGTATCAGTGCCTCCTGTATCAGTTAGTCTGTGTGTGAACTGAACTGTCTGGCTACGCAGACACTCGTAAGATTCTTTGCACGCTCTGATTTTTTAACATTAATTTGTGTGTGTAGTTGAGCTGAAGGAGGCTCATACTTATGTAATAAAAGACTGCTGTCAAGAGGTCGCACTGGTGTTTGTGTTCCTGGTTTTCTCACAAAGTTCCCCTGTTCTTCTCCTTCCCTCTAGGTGTGGCAGCAGGGACGTGCTGCTTCTGAAGAGGCTGGGTGGAAGCACAGCAAGTTGAGACAACCACAGTTTAACTTCCCTTAGGAGATGCCTTTTAAACTCTCTCACCAATGATTTTGAGAGGCTACACTTTCACCTCAGCTTTTCTTATTTCCCACACTCGAAAAAAGCTTATGTGTAAGAACTGAGCCCTGAGCAAGCTGAGTAGCTCATCACTATGCAAGACAAACATCAGTATAATTATGGAAAAATGAAAAAACACCCTGTTTTGACTAAAAAAGCAGAATCCCAAAAACTTTCATTTATCTCATCTTACTGCCTTACACAGAAGAGTGTGATAAAGTGGCTGGAATTGGATGTTTATACTTACATACAGTTTCTCGCTGCCAAGTCTCTATGGACAAACTTTTTGCTTGCAAGGTATTTCATCCCTTTTGCGACCTGAAGGCCAAATCCAATTAAATCTTTTACTGTTGGGTTCTGTAAAACACAAACATTTGTGATATAATGAATGCAGAAACCCAAGGAACAGACTGGTTTTTGCTGTGACTCTCAGGTTTTGACACACCTATCTTGCCACCAGAATGATCAAAGCAGGTTGGTGCTTGTAGGAAAACTGGTGTATATTTAGGTCAAATTCTCACCTCCAGTGAGGAAACAAATTAAGAAACCAAAGAACCTGACAGGCTCCAAAAGCATGGAGTTTGTAGCCTAAGCAGCATGACCTGAGCTAGGAAGTGGAACAGTATGCTGAAACCTCAGCATCACAGCTGATACACAAAACTCGTATTTGTGAACCTGTAGTACTAGCGTGTAACTCAGTAGAAGTTAACTATGCTAACTACAAACATGGCACTCATCAACCTGAAATGATTAAGAAAGGAGAGAGTTCTATTTGGTGCAAAATAAGTGCAAACTGTCATCAGTATAATAGCATGGAAAAGGTAAATGAGACCTTGGCAGCTACCAGAGGAAGATTTTCCACTAAGATTGGTAACTCCTTCTGCTGGTCTATAAGAGACCTTACTAAAACCGCTAAGTATCAAAAGAAGTATAAACATAAACCTCTAATTCTTGTATCCAGCACCATGAATTGTTTTGCAATAGTAAGGTCCCACAGACTTTTGTGTTGTTGGCATTGCTTCATATAATTTTCTTCTCTGTAACAATCTGGTTCAACTGTGGTCATTGTTATATGTATTTCAGAAAGGACCATGGCACTATTGGCTGAAAAGGGCCCTGGTGCTTGTAGAATGAAGGAAGCTCAAAAGCAAAGAGGTCCCTCCCTCAGAAAGTTTAACTCACCCAATAGTGTGTCAAGATGTATTTCCTTTTTAAATGTGTAGTGGCTATTGTTGACTACTGCAGTGACAGGCGCAAAAGCCTGCTGGTTCAGAAATCACTTTCTATTGTCCTAGCACTGTGAAATGAGTAAAATGCTACAGCATAAAGTGGGCTTACACTATCTGAGGCACGACCTGTGGTCTCATACTTGAGAGAAAGCATTGAAGCACATTTGGGAAATCTGCAGTCTTTCAATAAAAGCAGGGAAAACCTCTGACAATAAAGTACTTGTAGTTTGTGCAATATTTGTTGGTTTTCTTTAAGATAAAAAGAAAAATATTGATCACAGCAGGACTGTAACACTAGCTGCACATGGAGATCCCTCACCTAGGAGCTAGAAGAGCAGATGGTGACGACTGGCACAGCTGTGCTGGACTCAACAGAGATACACCAGTTTAAACCAGCAGATGGTTGGGCCCCTTGACTTAGATTTCATAAACACATTTGTTTATAAAGGGGCTTATGGATGGGAAATGAGAAATAGTTATTGCTGATAATTTCTGGGAAACATTCTAGAGAGGAATTTGAGGGGGAAGGGAAGGAGTGGCAGCACCGTGGTCAGGCTCAGTGCCAACCTAAGCAAGTGCCAAAGGTTAAGGTGTAGTAACAGCAGCAAGTTATGGATGTAATGTAATTATCAGAGCTTATAACCTGTGGTGCTGGAGCAGGGCATGGCTAGGCTCGCATTACCATTTGGTAGACCTCACCACGTACTTACATGAGTCTCATTCCTAATGAAGTTTCGAAGATCTCCATGTTTCATGTATGGAAGAACAACCAAGGGGGATCCTTCACTGGGCAAACAGATGCCCAGAAGAGAAAGAACATTGGGATGAGTGAAATCTTTCATTATTATTCCTTCTTTCAGAAACTGAGCTACTTCTTCCAGGTCTGTTATCCCTGAGAAATCCAGTAATAAAATGAGTTAATTAAAAGAAACCCAAACAAACTACATTTCATTTCTGTACAGCATGTCATTGCACAACAAAGTGATAATGAGAAGCTACAAACATGCTCCCCACTGCCTGTGTTACAATGAGGTTATGTACACTGGTTTTCTTACAGTGACGAAACACAGTTTGTTGATGATTTTAATTCCGTTTCTCCTTTTCTTATTATGAATTATTTAGAATTGAATAACAACACTTGAGTAAAGCCTTTAATAAATGCTGTTACAGTATTCTCCTGGTTTTCCAGCAGCTTCGCTCACTCTTCAGCAATTTAATTTCCAAAACCAGATCTTCAGTAGTCAGTAGAATAAAAAATGACACTGTCTTTCCCTTATTCTCCTGTGTCCTTTTCTTTGTAGAGGAAATATATGGGCATTTTGTTTGATGTACAAATATATACCAATGCCTTGTGGTAAACTGAGGGCACTGAATTTGCTTCAGAGATAAATCTGATCCAGCTACAACTAAGAATCTTTATTTGTGAAAGTACAGTTCACTGTAATAATTAGTTCACCCTGGTTACCTTTGGAATTATGATAATGTCTCACTATTAAACATGCAACTCACTGTTCAGTGACTTCACAGCACAATGAATTTTCCTGCCATCGTTATCCAGCAATGTCCCATGGTACACACACCCAAAATGTCCTGTGTAAAAAATGAGCAAGATTTAATAAGTATAATTAGCTTTCTGGTATTTTCCACTGGGTAGAAATTATGCTTTAAGAAAGTGATCACACACTGTTTCTGTCCAGTTCCCAACACTTGTAATGTATACTTCATAACTAACACATAAAACTACCATTACATAAAACCATCATTACATAAAATGAAAACTCTTATTTGCAGCACAACTGGCATTTCTTAACCTAGATACAGAGTACAAATACTGACAAGGCTGGTGCCACAATTGCTTCATGCTCTAGTAATGACTATGCACACAAAAACTGTGCCAGTCCATTCCCACTGTACTCTCCTGTGAGATACATGTTAAAGGAGGGCACTGGAAGGCAGAAGCAAGCAGTTAGGAGCTGACCTGACCACTGGATTGGTGGTTCTCAGTGGTCTGTAAGCCCATGCTAAGTGGTGCACTGGACTGTACAGCCTCAATGCATCATCAATAGAAAGTTGCATAAAAAGGGTCACTGTGGGCTTACAGTCTCTCAGGCCTTGCTATTCCATGGAAAATGTGAGTGCTAAACATGCTCTGTTGGCCGTGAACAGACTGGGAGTTGCTCTCCTGATCACAGACTGACCACATCACTAGGCAGCAGTCTTTGGTCTCTGCTACGGTGTAGTTCTGACTGTAAAATGTCACTAAAAAATTATGAGCTAAAATAATTGCCTTCTTTCTCACAGACTAAGCAGTGAAATAAACTGCCAGGGATATAGAAATCCTTCCTGATCCTGTGCTTTCCTGCCAAGCAAATGGGGATAGTCTAAAGACACCTACTATGGGGATACCTGTTATGAGAAGTCAGGTGGATCTATCTGGGAAACAGAGAACTTCGAGATCCAGGCATGTGCATTAATTTATCCAAACCAGATAATGGTGGCTTTCCTTCAGAGATGTGCTATTTACAGGATACTTTAAAAATATTAGTATTTGCAGTTAGAAAGCAAAATGAGTTTCAGTCAAGTGCGAGTTCTGCAGAGAACAAGACTATCTGATTAATTCTACTAGTTTCCAGTCATAAGTGCTGGTCAGAGCTCAGCTGGCTTTGATTTTGGCTTGGGATAAAATTATTACAAAGTTTGTTTTATAAAAGCAACTAAAATCCCATCAGACCACAGATTGTTTGGAGCCTGGGCACAAATCCTACAGCTTGGATTGGGTGTGTCTAAAATATATTTGGGTTTAGCCCATTTCTAGTTATGGAGGAGAATTAAAAATGGTTAATAATATAGGTGTCATTCCTGATATTTTTCAGCACTTAAAAAATGGGAAATTACTTGGACTTTTCTAAAACAAGAAAGAAAAGAAAAAGGCCCACCCTTACTTTGGGGATGATGAAGTGTAATACATTGGAAGGGAAACACACAGACTGTTTGTTTAATTTGTGGCTATTTTCCTGCAGAAAAGGCATTAGCAATATAATTTATAGCCAATGTTTTATCAGTATTCTGATACTTAGTAAGAGACCCCTCATGCATGATCTGCAGAAATACTGAAAATTCAGTTTCTATTTGGCTTGCTAATAGATAGTTGACAGCACAGAGTTTAACAAATGTGCCTAACAGAAATATTGGCTTGGGCTATGAAAGAAGGAGGGAACCTGGTTACGGAGAGAGATAAGAATGATGGAAGAAATTCAGGAAAATAAGAGACTTGCTAGATCAAGGGCAAAAGTAAGGGGAAGGGAATCAGGAGCTATGCATCACTGCAGCTGGGATGAGAGAGAAATGAGGGAGAACGGAGAGCCTTGGGTGGGAGGAAACAAACAGCAAATTCCTCAGAGTTGGGGAAAACCTGTGGAGGAAAAAGCCTGTATCACCTGGCCCATGGGGACATTTATTGGCTGCACTAGTGCCTGCAATTTTCTGTGTTGTGTCCTGCAGCTCTCAGGCTCTGAGTTCAAGCCACTGGTGCCCCTGCCTCAGCATCCCTTGCTGCTTAGGTGTGTGCTTTAGGCTTGTGTAGTATTCTGCAACATCCTCACTCCTGCAACTGCAGCCTCAGGGATAAGAAGCCTCCTCCCTCCCTCTGGTGTCTTCTCCAACTGATGAAATGCACAACCCTTCATCTGACTTCACAGTATAGCCCCTTGGTTCCTCCCTGCATACGTTCAGTGTATGGGATGCAGTGCTGTAAGAGGTAAAAAGCATGAAAAATCTCAGTGTAGACACCTTACTCAGAAGGGTTTGTAATGAATGGGTGTGCAAAAAGTACAGCAGTTTGCCAGGTCTGAGTTGCAGTACCTACCTCTTCCTATTACTTCGCTGAAGTGCACGATCAGGCTGTCAGCACCAATAACCACATGCTGCACTTCTTTGACTAGGTCAGGATTTAAGGCACTGATGTCAATGTGGACATTAGTCTGGAGAAGTGGACTGGCCAAATCTGAGTCCCCACTAGACAGGATTGGGGAGAGGTCAGAGTGAGGATACTGGGTGGGTCTGCACGATCCATTCTGAGACATGCTAGGAAACTGATCTGCAAGATGAATGAAAACCATTATAATCCTTTCAGACTTCTCCTTGGAAAATGAAGAGGTTTATTGTGTTGGTAAGCAAAGCTCCAGTTTATCAGTTTGGAAGTGGCTTGGCTTTGTGGAAGTTTTGGTCACAAAGGCAAAATGAAAATATGCATTGCTAAACTGCCAAACTCCAGGAAAACTGTGTCAATAGAAACTTACGCTTGTCTCAGCTCTACTTTCGTGAAAGCAAATGGCAAAACTTCCACCTTTCTTAGGGGATGGAAGGAAGCCTTGTCACTTCTTGCCAAGTGTAGGTTATAGCATTTCTAGTAATTGGGAGTAACATGAAAAAATGACAGCAATATGGCAGGAGAAAGTAGTGAACATGAAACTTTTTACTATTGTCATGTTCTAATTTGGTAGGGAACTTTACATGTCATGAAGGTTTTCAAACGGCTGGTGACTAGCTATATTTATCCAATGGTAAATATTCAACCAGGGAAATGCCTAGAGGTGATTCATATCCTGTAACTGCTGAAGATAATACAGTTGGTGCTACTCATGAAAATAACATGAGCCAGCTGATTCAAAATAGCAGAATTTAAAATGTATCAGTCAAGCAAGGAGAATTTCTGAAGTATTTTTTTTTATCAACAGCACGTTGTTCAGGTGTTTTAAATTGCTTTTGTTTAAAAGATTGTCTTCTAGTATTTTGTGTAACAGAATCAAGAACTAAGTTTAATTTACGCCAATTTCATTCTGGAAGGATGCCAGTGCAGTCAATGAGCAGAATTCAGCCCAGAATCAAAAGGAAAGAAGGGGAATACATTCAACAACAGAAATAATCGGATATTTTATCACAATCTGATATTTTATCACAAAAAGTTGTACACACTTTTTATATATTTATGTATAAAACTTAGAAAATTTTCATATAGTGCCTGTTAGCACTCCAGCTGCTGAGAAAAACTCGGTGCTGCTTTATCTAGAAGCAAAAATACACTCTCTTACATTTACAAAGCCACATTTATGTCACCAAGGGCAAGTACCTATTTAATAATGACAGTAAAATACCCTGGCCATGGTTGTGAAATAATTTTTACAGCTGCTGCATGTACATTTGCATGTTTTCTAATGTTCCTGTCATTTTATTCTTTGACAGTAATTAACATAAACATTCTTACAGAAACATTAACTGAATGCATCTTCTTGGGTGTGCTCTCTGTGATGCTTTGCCAGTGCACAGTGGCCCCAGAACCACTGCAGATTTACCTTCCACCAAGTCTCTTTGCATAGTTTTGTCTCATGCACCACTTTCCCTTCTAACCAGTGGCACACTGAAGAAACTTCAATCAACAAACGTCCTGTGTAAGCTGACAGCAGCAATTAAGGAATCATAAAGGAAGCCAGGAATGGGCCTGGCTTTCAGACAGCTGAGACAATTGAGACAATTGTAGAGACAATTGGTGATTGCAAAGGTGGAATAAGGATTTGGAGTGATTTCTAGTGAATTGTATGCAGCAACACCAGAAACAGCACAAGAGTAGGTCTATACCAATGCTAACAAATACCTGTGATATCTCAAATATCACAATACGGTCATTCCTATTAGTTGAAAACTCTTTAATAGTAATCACAGAACATGGTTTCCATATGTCTAAAGGACATGTTCAGCCTAAAGTGGCATGATCAGTGCAGCAGAGTGCTCTTATGGAGGATACCCACTCTGAAATGGTGTTACATGGCACAAAAATATGTTCAGCACAGGGTTATTCTTCCTTTGTGCCCACAGGCCTGAAAATGAACAGTGTGTTTTCTGAGACTGCCATCTCAGCACATGTGGACTTCCACTCAATTTGTTGCAGTTTTCACATCCCTTTAGCTTTATTTTTAAAATTGACACTTTTGTGCCATACAATGTACCATTTTATAGGAGAGGCATGCACAGAAGAGTATCAGCCTCCAAAGCTCCATGTCTCTGCTGACAGAACTGCTTTCTAATGACTGTATGAAGTCACTGAGACACACTGAGCCTACAGCCACTCTTTGCTACCCTTAAAATTGCTTTCATCAGAGTGGATTTGTGTATGGTGTGAGGGACCTCATGATAACACAAACTCATTAAATCCACTAGCTCCTAATAAATTTTGAAGTATTCTTACAGTGAGTTTTTACTAATGGTATTTTATTTATTCCTCCAACCTGAGTAAGAGAAAAATCCTTTGTATCTTAATCTTGGGAAACAACTGAGAAACTCAGTTCAAATTGCAAGCCCCTGAACACATGGAAGTCCCGAATAATGCAGACATAGACAAAACAGATGAGAAACTGAAATTCAGACATTGATCAAAATATCTACCATCTGAAGACATATGAAAAGCAAGATGTATAGAACACCATCCACAGGATTCGGAATAGCAGTGTACCTTCTAGAAAAGTTGATCTGTAGTCTACAGATTCGCTTGAAACCATTTCTGTGGTTGGACTTACACTCCTCGCGCTCACCAGCCTGTCCAGGTGAGGGGTGTGCACTCTGCCATCGTAGCGCACTAGGTCACTTCCCAGATCTGAAGGGAGAAGAGTAAGAAATATTAGAAAACCCTTATGTTTACTGTGTGTCAACATTCACTTAGGTATTTATTTAAGTTTAGATGTTCTGATCTGCTGGGAAGAGGGCTGGGCTCTTCTGGAAGCAGATATGTCCAGGACCTGAAATTGAGCTATTTGTACAGCACAAGATTTGCTGTAATTTGTGTTAACCCACTAGTCTTGGCCAGACTGGAAATTCCAAGAGAGCTTTGAAGCCTCTGGTATCTGCTTCATGATCTGACTGGGATAGTGTATCAGAACAAACCCTGGTCTCCAGCTCTCCTGCTTCTCCTCCCTTGTATAGTGCAGCACTTCCCACTGGAAGGAAATCCAGGCATGGGGGCCAGAGAGGAGGCACACTTTGACCAAGTCCCCGATTTGGGCGAACTGGAGACCAGGATGCCGCAGCGCACTGCGGCTTGCACAACTTAGGCACAGCCTGGAGGACTACAAGACAACCAGATGAAGCTGCAGTACTTGTGATTCTGCGCATGTCATTTACTCGTTCCCTCTCCCAGGGCTGATTGATGAAGAGAAGTTACTAAGTTTTCTTAATAGCTCAGAGTTCCTCCTAAATCCTTCTCCTTCAGGCACAGTGTGTGGCCCTTCACCCAGTTCGGGCAAGAGCCAAGGGCTGAAATGCAATTAAACATTGGACTTGATTGTGAAACCTCTGCTGACAGGTTACAACAGGGCATTGCATGGCAGCTGAGCAAAGCATAAATTGATGTCAGTTTTTAAAATCTAAGATATAATAAAGGAATTATTTGACAGAATTGACTATGATGGACCTTTAATTTGTTTCTTCTTCCTCCTCCAGATGAAAATCACCAAAAAGATAAATATTAAAGCTGCAGTTGAAACTAGTCCAGCAATTAGTCCTGTGAAATTCTGATCTTGCTGGATCAGCACTTTTCCAATAACTGTTGACAAAACTTCTTGCTTCCACTGAATAAAAAACAAAGAAAAAAATAGCATAATAGTATGATGATTTCAAAAGACAAGAACTAGATTATTAGTACTAAAGCAAGAGATTATATGTCCCATATGCATTAAATCTTGAATTTGTGATGCTGTGCTACGATAAGACACTGGGAGTGGAGAAATTGTTATATTGGTGCATGTGAATGCATATTTACATTTTGATGATTCATTACTTGTCTTCAAGAGCTCTGGTAGTGACACAGCCATATACATGCTACACCACACACACGGCATGCACACATGCATGCACTCTGGATAACAGTGTTCTGCTGTTACTTGTTAATTCAAAACGCTAAATTCATACTTTTACTCAAGTGGTGCATGGAAACGTATAGGCCTATGGATACATGAGCTGAGATGTCTGTTTAGAAAACCAGCCCAAATGCCTTTAGTATGTGTCCTTCTGGCATAAGTACGCTGTAACATCAAACTCTCTGTTGACAGCGTGCCTGCATTTTAGTTCCCAAGGTCACGTGAGCCTGTCCCTTGCCAGCTTCTCACTTGTTGACAGTTTAAAGAAACAAAACAAAATAAACAAGAAAAAACACCAAAAACCAACAACCAAACAAACACCAAGCAGCTAACAGGGAAAAACTGTTTCAGGTCGCACGGCGCTAGCTCAGTCAGTTGGAATGCATTTGGCCATCTTTTCTCTTCCTCCTGTGGAATTCATTCCTCTGGGTACTGTAATGATGGATTTGCCCGTCAAAAGAGCAAATTTTCTTCTTTGCTGGGCAGACTGCAATTTCTGAGGCTCCTTGCCAGTAAACAAGCAGAAACCTTATTTAACCCCTTTATGCTGTGTTCTTTTCTACATACAGAATACGTGTCATGTATCTTTTTTTTAGAGGTTAAGGAAATCTCACATCGTAACAATTTAATTTAGTGCCAGTCCTGGCTGCATATGCAAAAATATGAACAGGTACAGAATGCAGCATGTGCACAAGTATTTTATGAAACTAGGAATCAGGAAACAGATACACTATTAACTGTACTAATAAAGCAAATCAGTTACTGCTGTTTCCTTAGACTGCAGTAGCATTTAGGAATACCATTCACAGCCATCAATAGGACGGAACATTATCCTATTGAGATGAATGTCATAAAGACATACGAAAAATAGATGGTCCCTGCTTCCAACTTGCTCACACACACGTTAATCTTATTCATACTTACACGACTGGCAAAGTCTCCACTGTTTTCAGTGAATCAGAGTCCATGATCAGCAAATTTTGTAATTTAAAGGTAATCCCATTCTGCTGTGATTTTCCTTTCATTTTATATTTAAAAAAATACAAAGATACTGAAAGATTTGTGTCTTTTTCTAGGAATCAGAAGGTTGAAACTGCCATTTAAATTTGTGGTAGCACTCTAGTGAGTGCTAGACTCTAGTGAGACCACCTTTAGAACAACAGTGGAACTCAAACATTTGTCCTAAGTGTCTGCGTCTTACTAAAACAACTGCAATGAAATTGAGAAAGCACACAAAAAATTCTTTAAGAAAGGGTCTGCACCTCTTGATTGCAGCAGAATTTTTTGCTGAAGAAAGAGTTTGCGAGCTCCACAGTAAACCTACTCCATTACAGCTTCCCGTTCTTCCCCACATTTTGATTCTTGTGTTTGGATTAGTAACTACTGTTTTATTTCTGTGCTTAACTTAGGTCCTACTTTGCACCTAAGGCTCCAGAATGCCTATATACAAACAGGTAATAACAACAATGATGATAATATTCCTTTAAAGTAGTCAATAATATTTGTATTTCCATCCCAAACACCCCAAACAGGGATAGAGATATCTCTGTAAACAGGCTTAGGCTTGAATGTAAAGTTTCTAGGTTCAATAATGACATTGAGAATGATAATAAAAATGGCATTAATATCTCATGTGTGCTGTAGCTGCCTTACCTCTATATTTAGCTCACTGTTGGATTTCAAGAGATCACTGGGAACTGTACACAGAATTGATTCTGATTGCATGAGGAGGGTTTCACAGCTTTTATTTCCAACTTTTAGCACCTCTCCTTTAACAGCTTCTGAGTCAATATAATTTCCCTTGGAAAAAAAAAATCAAATTCATATTACATAACCATCTCATAAAAGCTAAGGAGAAATCCTTTTATTACTTTGGAAAATGTTTTTAATGGAAAAACATTGGTGGAATAAAAGACTCATGCAAGCTTACATTGCCCTGTCAATATGCAGGTATCATGTTTTTTCATGTAAACAGAAGTTTGACAGACAAGCCAGAGAGGGATGATAAAGTTTATGGATAAAATCTGCTGTCAGTAATATTCATACAGCCCACTGAGACTCCTAAAGCTACAAATGGCTGAGGGATAAATCCTCTTGGTCTCCCCAAAAATTGGCATTATATTATCCACAAACTAAAGGCATCTCAAACATCTTGCTTTGCAAGTGGTTATGGTAGCAGGAGTGAAGCTTTCAAAAAGAACTAATTAATTATAATCAGAAGAATGCAAAAATCTGTTAAAATCATATTCACAGACCAAAAGGGAACAAACCCTGCTAAAGATGACAGCATGAAAACTGCACTCCCTACTCAGAAAACCTGCTTTCACATCCCAGACTAGGATGAAATATTCCTTCTGGTAGTGTCCAAAGACCAAGTTCAGGATCACAGCTACAGGTTGGACAGAGAAGAGATTCAGAGCAGCCCTGTGGAGAAGGGCTTGGGGGTGGTGGTCCATGAGAACATGAACATGAGCTGGCTTCAGTGTGTGCCTGCAGCCCAGAAAGCAACCGTATCCTGGGCTGCATCAAAAGGAGCCGTAACCACCAGGGCGAAGGAGGTGATCCTGCCCCTCTACTCTGCTCTCAGGAGACCTCACCTGGAGCATTGTGTGCAGTTCTGGTGTCCTCAACATAAAAAGGACATGGAGCTGTTGGAACAAGTCCAGAGAAGGCCATGAGGATGATCAGGGGACTGAAGCATCTCCCATATGAAGACAGGCTGAGAAAGTTGGGGCTGTTCAGCCTGGAGAAGAGAAGGCTGCGTGGAGACCTTATAGCAGCCTTCCAGTATCTGAAGGGGGCCTCTAGGGATGCTGGGGAGGGACTCTTCATTAGGGACTGTAGTGATAGGACAAGGGGTAACGGGTTCAAACTTAAACAGGGGAAGTTCAGATTGGATATAAGGAAGAAGTTCTTGAATGTAAGGGTAGTGAGGCACTGGAATGGGTTGCCCAGGGAAGTTGTGAATGCTCCATCCCTGGCAGTGTTCAAGGCCAGGCTGGATGAAGCCTTGGGTGGCATGGTTTAGTGTGAGGTGTTCCTGCCCATAGCAAGGGGGTTGGAACTGGATGATCTTAAGGTCCTTTCCAACCCTAACTATACTATAGTTCTATGGGTCTATAATCTTTTGTGCTCAAGAGTGCATCAGGATTTAAGAAGATGTTCTACCCCCTATACAGGCCAGCTTAAGATGAAACAACAGGCATAGTAAGCATGATAAATAGGGAAAAGGGAGGATGGGGAATTACACTGATACAGGCTATTCATGCAGGATGGATCTAAGATTTTTATGAGAAGGGAGGAAAGCATCATGTCTGACACTGCTATGATGCCCCTTACACTGGAAAGAAAACAAGAATCCCATTCTGAGGGGCAATATATTTTAGGTTTGCTGCAGAATCTGACTGAACCCTGGGAAAATTTTAATAAACACGTAGGAGAGCCAGTTTAATGCCCTATTTTGAGTGGCAAAGCCACACCCCAGGTAGATGCTTTTAATTGCTAGCCAAAAAAAAGGTCAATTTTGAATTTGGTTTTCTGCCTACGTGATGCCATTCTGTTTGGTGTTAATTAAGTAAATATTCAATGGGAATGGGCCAGCAAGCATATGATTGACTGCTTATTGCTTATTAGTATGGAGACTTTCTGCAGATTGTGAGCCACTCATGTTCAAACCTTTCCTTTGAATGTTGTACCTCAGAAGACTTGAATATGAGTTTTCCATCTTCATGATAAATATGTTATCCTGGGGAGTGTCGGTAAGTGGTCTCTTTTTCTTCTACACCAAATCTTAGATTTTTTTTCTCCACCAAAGATGATACTTACACAAAGGTGAAGAAAATTATACTAGTGTTTCCTCAGGTGGTCCTTAGCCAGTTATAATGAAGATAATAGATTTTACTTACTACCACTACCAACACATTACCATTAATATATCATAGTTTCAAATACATTAACTATAATATCAATATATTAAGAGTTTCAAAACTCTTTGAGTAGTGGCTTTGCTCTGACCACAGAATTTGCCTACAATTTTAAGAAAAGGAGGAAACTGGCTCCTGTGAGAACTGGGAAACAGTATTTCCTATTTTTAAATGCATATTACTCCCTTTTCGCTGAGCAATGCCCTTGATCGCAAGCTCATTTCTGGACTTAATAACTGTCCAAACCAAACTGGTATATCAACTATCTCACAACTTTAGAGAGGCTGGAATAATTTAGGTGAAAGTCTACAAGCAGTAGAAATGACGAGAAACCAAGGTGTGGCAATTTGAGATTGGTGTCAGGAGAATTTGTGAGTTTCCTAAGCAAAGTGGGTTGACCTGCGGAGAATGAGGAGTGACCACAGCTGCAGAGCTTCCCCTTTAGCTTGCTCTGAAGCTGTTTCTTATTTATTTGTTTGGGTTTTTTCACAGCGTGGGCACACTGAGATGTCAGCAGTCCAGCTTGCAGGTCTGGGTCAGTGGCTTATGTGAGAGGCATCAAGCAGAGACTGTCCTTTTCAGCAGACTTAGATCTTCAGTCATCACCAGCAGCAAAACACCAGAACTTCTGCCCTGAGAGCTTCCCATGTTCGTGGGAGATGGGAGCGCTTCTGAACTGCTGTCTTCACGGTGTTGAAGCAGAGAAGTGCCTCAAGCTACCCTGCCATAACCCCTCTGACTGGGGCATGGTGGACACTGAGCAACTTCGAAGACCCACACTCTTGGCAGAGGATGACAGTGATGATGTGAGACCTTGAGAGATTCTGTAGTATGGAAGACAAAAGGGCTTGCACTGAAGACAAGAAGGGCTGGCATTAGCAGCACACAGTGCCCAGTGTTCTACATGGAAGACTTAATGTTTTCCTGTGTGTAACGTTTTCTTACAAAATCATCTTATGGTGATCAGGGGAAACCAAACAGAACCTTTCAATCGGTACCCACTGCATTTGATGGAAGCCAGATATGTCACACTACATTAGCTTGACTGAAAAACTTGTGATAAAAGCTCCCTCCGCCCCTCTGAAACTAATTAAGAAAAAGATAAAAGGACTTTGGTTTGGTGGAACAGACTGTTCACTGAAGCAAGCTGCCATTTAATTTCATGCTGAGCTTGCTTAATTACTGCACAAAATATAACCATGAGGCATGTAAACTTGTGTGTGTGTGTTTCTGAATGCGGGAATGGGACAAGGGAAAAGTGTTGCCAATATGGCTTGTAATGATCTTTTGGCCCGATTATAATTTCTGAAAGTTGCCTCACTGTTTTGATAGAAGCATCCCACTATAGCTAATTCTATTTAGACGAAGATGTTAAATTGGTGCTTGTTCATGCTTTGTTCTAGGAGACCAGCTTTCACTAATGTTATTATCCAGTTGGTTGCTGGGATATAACCAGGGCATTAGGTTTAGGTTGACATCTGCCCGAGTACCATGACTACAGGTGACATCAATACTACAAAATTATGTCTTTGGTCAGTTGTCAGTTGAACAGTCCTCTGCCAGCCCTTCTCATCTGAATGGCTTCTTCCCAGTGATACACTGCACTAGAGAATTCCCTTTAGGAGAATAAAACGTTCAAGAGTAAAAGAAAGAAAAGAGTTAAAAAATCAACTGATTTTTAACCCTCAGTCTCTGGGAAGGCTATGGAGCAAGTCCTCAAGCTGGTAGATTGAAACTGATTGTTCTCCTCTGCTCAGCACTTGAGAGGCCACACCTGGAGAACTGTGTTGCGTTTTGAACCTCATAGAACAAGAGAGATACTGACGAACTGGATGAAGTACAGCAGAGGCCCACTAAGCTAGGAAGGGAGCTGAGACGCAGGATGCTCAATGCAAGGCTAGTGGAGCTGGGTTTCTTAAAGCTGTAAAATCTCAACTCCTGAAGATTTTCAAAACTCATCTAGACAAGGCCACAAAGGCAACCTGACTATTTTTAAACTTAGGCCTGTTTTGAGCAAGGGGTGATAAACCATAAAGACCTCCAGAGGATCCTTCCAGTGTACATTATTCTACGATTCGTCTCAAATTAGTTCTCTTTCCAACTGGTTGATATACATGACCTGGAAAATAGTGGAATACACTGCTGTCACTGCACGGAGGCACTGAGCCGTGCAGCAGCTGTATATTCCCAGCTCTCCATTGACCTGCACACCAGAACTCTTTCTAGCATTTCTTTATAACTGAACAAGAGGATTGCTCTGCATTGAGGAAGAAGTGATTGTACAGCCAAGAGTCCCAAGCAGGAAAANAGTAAAGCCAATTTCCCATGTACTTGCTTGGTAATGTGACCTTGATTTAGATACCCTTTAACTGAAATAGCTCAATCTCCTATATGCCCATACGGTTTGTATTAAAAAAAGCCCAAAGCAAAAAAAAAAAAAAAAAAAAATAAAGGAAGAAAGAAAAATCAGACTGATCATTCTTTGGAACTTGCTCAAAGAACTTTGTGGAGACAGATAAATATTCACAGAGTTTGCCTGAAATGCAGGATGGCTGACAGCAGCTCTGAAGTAATCCCCTGTGATTTCCTGGACCATCTTAGAGTAAAGACCTCAGAGCTTCAAGATTTCATGACTCTCACAGGGGAAAAGAGTTTTGGCTTACAGAACTATGGAGGAAGTACATGAAGAGATGACCCCAGCATTATGACATACTGTTCTGTAAAGCATTTTTTATAGGTCATATACTATATAAATTATAGATACTCTATATAAAATACATGTACATAATAATAAATTTTCATAAACATTCACTGTAGATTAGAAATACCTGTGTTTATACTCTTTGTTTCATACTCCAACTCACAAAAGCACTAGATTTAAAGAAATCGGACTCCCACAGAATGCACTTAACTTTCCCCACAGCACTGTTTTAGAGAGCAGCCTGTGCCTGTGAGGGCCCCGAATTCTTAAGAGACATTTCTCAGAGCCATGTAGGCTATTCTCAATGCTCTTTTGAGAGGCACTTAGCATCAGATTTGCATTTTTCATGGCTCTGTAAATATTTAGGCTACAGTGGTGACTGATCTTCCTAAGTGACTGTGCACAGGCCATAGTTTCCTTCAACTATAGTGAGCCAAAGCCACTGGCCAATTTCTAAAGGCAACTCCATGTCTTTTATGAGGAAGGACACAAACCCATATGCCAGAGAGCCAGGACTCACATGCAGACCACACACTTTGGGTTCTGACCTGCTGGCCATGTTCAATCCTCAACTGGTGATGCAGCCCATTGCAACCAGAAGCTGAGGCAGCATGGTCCTCCCATGAGGATAAGGAAGGCCCCTCTCCCACCCCACCTGATGCCAACAACCATCCTGGTATGTATCTTTGCTTTCAGCTCTACATCTTTCAAGCTGTGACAGCTGGGGGTTTGAGTGAACGCAGTACTAACACGCTGCTCTCTCTGCCCTTTCCTCCTTGGAGCTTCCCTTATTTCATCAAAATGCCTATTCCACATTATGCTGCTGAATAATTGAGAAACTTATTTCAACATTTCTTACCTTAATTTTCAGAACATTATGGCTGCCTCTTGAGATGAACACTGGCTTTTCAAAATGCTTAAATACAGGATTATTTACATAATCAAAATTAAAGTACAAAGAGCTGACACCATCAAAAATAAAGAACACTTTGGTTACAAAAGGTGGTTGGAGATTGAAGGCTTTCAGTGAAGGAGTTGTACAGCAGATTATCTCTGAGCTGGAGCGGTGGCTACACGGCTAGAAGAAAGAAAGAAAGAGGTAATTGCAGTATGTACGTGCATAGGAAGTCACTGATGAACATAACTGTTTTTTAACAATGCACATATATATTGAGAAAATAAACAGCATGGGTCTTGTTCTTTAACCAAAGCAAAATCCTGATCAGTGCTACACGGCATTTATTTAGAGCTGGGAGAAAAGTATAAAAACTTCATGTCAATGGTGTTTGCACTCTTGTTGAGGAAATGTTCAAGTAAACAAACTTCCTGGCCTGATTGTTCACAGCACTTTTAAAGTAAATATTTTGCAGATAATTAATGGAAAATGATTTCCAAAGCCAAGAACCATCAGGAGGCTAGCATGGTGTACTGAGCAGCCATAATTCAGCTTACCCAGCCTATGTCAGAGTGACTGAGACATGGATTTCTCTTCCTTTTTTGCTAGTAAAGCAAGAACAAGGGACCAGAGGAGAAGGTAAATACAGGGCCAATGAATATGTGTGAAATAGAAGAAAACAAGTAAAGCAATGTTTACTGACAGCATAACTGAGTCACTATGATTCTGGAAAGGCACTAGGACCCCTGTGAGAAAGTACTTTAAAAGCCAAAGCCACTATGGGATGCTGGGTCATGAAAGCTCAGCAAAGTGTATGTGTGAGGCCCCAGCTATGTGGCATTTAGTACTTAGGTACACAGGTGTCATGCAAGTCCCTCCTGGAGTGTTGACTGCTTCACACTGCATCTCAGACCAGTGGGGATGAGATGTTTGCCTCTTACTGCAGTGCAGGAGCTGCCTGACAACAGGCATGAAGCCACACTTGTCCCACATTCTGCTGTTAGTCCTCATGAGGGCCTGCTCTGGAGGTGTTTCCTGGGGCAAACTGCTGGTGCACCCCACACTCCGCAAGTCCTGCCAGAGCTTTGTGCCATGGGGGTGTGATCCAGTGTGAAAAGTCTGGCCAAGGTGCTTCCCTCTACCCCATACCATCCTGACACAGGGCTCATCAGACAGACAAGATGGACTCAGGTCCTTCCTATAGGATTGCTGTGTTGCAAGTAAGGACAGAGGGGATTTGCAGGCAGCCTCACCTGAGGTTGAGTTTGGGCAGGGATAATGTGGATTCTTGCAGATGGGATTCAAGAAGCCTGCATCCAGACACTTGTGTTGCAGTTGTCTAAACTACCTTTATAGTCAAGTGAGGGAAAGAGGCTCATCTAGAGTGGGATTCATCTGATCCGTTTTAAACAACAGCTTCGATTAGATTAACGGTGCTCTAGAAGGGTCAGCTTCCTGCCTTGACTGTGAAGATTTCTATATAATTAATTTGGTTATAATATCAACAGCACATCTACAAGCACCAATGAGAGGCACGGTGGGTGCTGGGCAGCATCACACAAACCACGGAGTGGCTTGTTTGTGACTGTACTATGTACTCCCTTCTCTGTGCCTCCCCTTCCTGATGCCTGCTGTGGATATGGTTGAAGGACTCAGGCACAGAGTTATTTCAGCTCCACAGAAGCACTTCTGTTTGAATTGTACAAACCTTCTGTAAGTAGTTCCCTGACAGCACAGATTACACTTCTTTCTTTTTTTTTTTTTTTTTTAATATAAATAGAGTGTCTGACATATGCCCTGGTAAGAATGGGGCTTAGCTCCTCATCATCATAAATCTTACATTTGTACCACAAGGGATTTTCCTGGAAAACCAACAGTGCTGTTGAATACCTTTGTGCAACCAGAGAAGGCCAAAAATACATGTTTTTTGTTTGGTTTTTCAAATTAATTGGTTCTCAATATAAAATGCTGCCGAAGCAGCTGTGAAATTAGCTTAAATTTGTCTCTAATATGCTAAATTAATGCAATTTTGCTGTTTCAAATGAGTGACATAACCATTCAAGTTGTTTCAGTTATATACCCATATTAGCGTGAAAAGCAGGATAAAGCTGTCTACAAATCAGCACTTTTTTTTATCGACACAGCAATTCACGTTTCTGTGCATAATATTGTGAAATCTTGAATCTGCCAAGGGAAACATTTTCAAAGCTCTGAAACTGAGCACTAGTGTTTTAGAACTCCACTACAGAGGTTACAAGCCTGTGAGCTGTGAGTCAGGCACTCAGTTAACTAACTTGCTGCAGCTCTCAGTGATGCTAAAGGGACTTACACCCATGTAACAAACAGCCCATTTCGATTCCTAGCACAAACTCAGAAATATTCATGCACCCCCATGACAACAAGGTAATCTCTGGGATAGGACAAGGCAGATTTTTGCTCCATTTGCTTACATTATTAGACTATTCTGTCTCTTTTGAATACCTTGTTATACACCATTGACCATATCTCAGGCTTCATTATATCATATGGACCTAGAAATTAATTTGAATCACTTTGGTAATAATAAGATGCATCATTAGTATAATGGATGATCAAGCTGTCCTTTTCCACGATACATGAATATTCATAAAGGTATATATCATACTGTGTCTATTCTAAAAAGGGATTACTAAAATATATATCGTTATAAAACCAAATATGTCCAAGGAATCATTATATTTATTTGATTAATGTAAATTCATTAGGATTTTTATCTACTGTGGAGTAGTGATGTCTCTTAAATGAATAGCAGTGGTATTCATAACTTTGTTTGTGGCTATCTATTAGAATCAGATACTTTACTTTATCAGGCTGGTCTCTGAAGTGGAAGCTTTCAGAAAATGATAAAAATCTAATAATACTCTTTGGAGGGGATGCAATGTGACTGATTGGTAAGGTCAAGAAAAATCTTATTTGCAATGCCCTTATTGGTACATGATTTGACATGACATTTTTACCTTGAAATTGGTTTTAGCAATTGAAGAATATGATGGTTTAGTTTTCAAGAAATATTGGATTGAGGATCTATAGGAAAAAAAACCCTAATTCAATCTATTGCCTTCTCAATTAAGATACTGCCTATCACCCAGCACCTTTAAGTTTTATTTAATTAGGCTTTAAAGTACGTTCACTTTAAAAGCTAAGCCTATACTCTTTTTGTGACTATAATCTACACCTGAATACAGTAAGGAAAAAAAGACGTAAAAATTATGGCACACTTCACAAGCATAAGTAAATACTATACCCCAAAGGGAATAATAATCTATTGCGCAATGCATATGACTCATCACTTAAAGGAATGTATTCTTGTTTCATTTGTAAAATATGACCCTTGAAGCAATTAATTCGAACCTGACCTACAGAATCTGAACCTCGGTGCTCAATTCAATTTTTTTTTTCATCTGACAGAACAGGAAAAGTATGAGGGAGGATCTGTGAGCCCCAGAGGTCTCCCAGCAGCTGACCCAGGTAAGGGAGGGGCAGTTGGATATTACAGGATCTACCCCAGTCAGACAGCAGAAAAGGGCCAATCTGTCCTTTCACAAAAAGTAAACTTTTGGATTTCAGTGAGGAATGAAAGATGAATGAGGTTAAAGACAGACTGAGAGACTCTCCAAATGTCTTTGCCAAAGAACAATTTCTAAACAGAAAGAGGTGAGAATTAAGGTCCAATTTAAGGAAAGCTCATTCAGAAGGCTTTTTTGTGTAGGTGAGAAACTGAGCAGTGACACTCAAGCACTTCAAGTTTTGAAGAACTCATTGGCTTTTGCTGCCATTTCAGGTAGTACAATGAATGGCTCTAATGGATTGGTAGCATTTGCATTCTAGTTGTCTTCTTGGATGAAGGCATGGGAGATGATACTTCTAGTCATCAGATCACTGGATCAGAAAGTAGAGTAAAACCTCCCTTGCTCCTGGGTCTGAAAGCTAGCCCTTCTCACAACATGATCGATACTGACCAGGAGTCTAAATTTCCCCCTGGGCTTTGGATGGTCTTGGTACCACCACATCCCTGGTATCCCGGTGATTTCAAAGCATAGGCTTTTCCCTGACACCAATTGCTGCACTCTTTCCTTGGCAGGAGATGTGCATGTGATGCAGTTTTGGCACACAAACAAAGGCCAATTGTTCCCCTTTGTGAAGGAAACTCTTTGCTGGGTTTCTGTGGCAGCTTTATGCCACAGAGTCAAGACAGACAGAGGACCCAACCCTGACTGTCTTTGGGTAGATAATCAGGAAAATCTTCAGTGAACACAAGCTCACCATCCACAGTTTCCAGAGAATTTCTTCTATCATTATTTAATAAATCTAAGGAAGACACTCACAAGTGAATTCTAGGCATTTTGATGAGTATTAGACATATGGTTTGTGCATGAACTTGTAAATATTGAAGGAACTTCAGGGTGTTTTAAAATTCACCTGTAATACAGCAGGAAATGGCATCTAGCAGGGAGCAATTAAGGAATGCTAAAGATCATTCAAGAGACTACTTACTCAAGAAATAATTAAAAGTCTGCAGAAAGAGATGATCCTGTATAACTACAGTCAGTTGTTCACTATCATGTGTTTATGAACCTTAGGGAGAAGATTGCTTCCCCCTGATTTTACAACCATGCATATCTTGGGATATTTGTGGTTAGAAGAGGTTAAGCAGTATGAATTTATATCCAAATTCTACAGCAAAGGATCCCTGAATGACCACTTGTCCACTACTGAGGAACCAATGCAAAGTACAGGCTTTCAAAGAGAAAATATTGTCCTGAAGTATTCAGAAGCACAACTTAGAGCAGAGGTTAGAAGACACTTATTTTGTAAACAGGCTTCTGATCAAGCATCACTCCAAACTGTGCAGTTTGTTCACAGGCACAATGCAAAGTGAAAGGAAGGAACAAGTTAGTTTTTTCCTTGTGCACCTCACACAGGAACTGGACACGTGAGCAAAAGTGAGAGGGTTTGTGTATCCTTATGCATTATCTAGAGCTCTTGGGACTTTATGCAGCACTGCCTAAATTTTTTGTTCCTAGTCAATACTCAGGAGTCAAAAGAACTCATAATATAGAAATTAAAAAGAAACACATTGCAAGTATTGAAACAGATGGTTCAATAAGTCTAAAACCTTTTTTTTTTCCTCATTGAAATACCAATTCAAAGAAGGCAAAATGTATTATTTTGATAGTGCTAACATAAAATGTAATATAAACACAAGTAGTGTGAACACAGTATTGAACAATTTTAAGGAAATTTAAATAAATATGACATGAAAATGATAAAGCTGAAAGAAGGCATTTTTGCCTTATGGAAGAAAAACGTTTCAGAAATACTGAACTTCAAACATGAAAGCTGAAATGCTCAACTTAAATGTTTCTTCTATAGGGGCCTGGTGTATTGCCCCCAAGACCTTTCAGTCTCAGTGAAACTGCATTTCTTACAGTATGTTTTTCCAGAAAAGCTCTTTTACCAGTTGAAGCACTCATTTCTTCCACTGGGATGGAAACAGGCAGAGAACAGCAAACACCCCCAGGGCACATCAGCTGGCTCTGCTCCCTGCGGCTTTGGGATCCAGAGCATCCCCAACAGCTCTGCTGCTTACAAAAGTGACCCTGCACTCACACTGTGACTCTAGGCTACAATTAAGCCTGAGAGACAGGTAACTTACAGGAAAAGGTGAGACCTCTTTTAAATTGGGCACCACCAGTTTTAGGCAAATGGGAGAAGGCCTCAAATGCGGTGGGAAAAATGAGGAGAGCTCTAGGAAACTTAGCAGGAGAATTTGGAGTGGTTTGGTTTGTTTTAACTGGAGAAGAGAAAGGCTGAATCATAATGTAGTGCAAATATGAAAAATTAGCAGGAGAGACTGGTAATGTGTTGTTTGTGTCCAGTGAGGGTTAAACAAGAAGATAGCTAATTAGCAGCCAGGATTTGGGTTAATTATTAGAAAGGAGTCTTTCCAAACCACTAGGTAAGCAGGTAAAGCAGCTCTCCAAAGCCTGTTTAAGCAAGGTTGTGAAATTTCTTTCACAAGGAGCTTTATTAACAACCTAAACAAATATCTGTCAGGCAGTGGTCTGCATACATTTGCTCCTGCCGCAGGGAAGCGGGGCCAGGCTAGGTCTTTGTGGTCCCTCCCAGCTGTACTTTCCTTTGATGCTTTGGGATGTGTTTCAGTGCTGGCTTTGTTTTTCCCAAGAGCCAGAGTTTCTGAATGCTGACAAAAGCAGCTTCTTGGAGGAGGCTGGTGAGAGAAAACTGAAAAGAAAAACGGCTTAAATAACTATTAAAAAAAATGACTCAGTTAGCTGTCCTCTCCCCAGCTAAGGAAACAAAAAGATAAATAACCTCAGCTATAGGACTTGATCATCTGGTTTATATTGTACTGTTTGTCTGGGTTGGTTCTATTCAGGACCACACCTGTTTTCTCCTTTACAAATGGGATAGCTGGTCATTGCAGTGCTCTGGATCCCTGCAGGAAATAGTTCCTCATCATCTTTGATTCTTGTTTTGACTGGATGAAAGTTTGTTTTTTTGGCATCTCGCTCATGCATAGAGCCCAGAATCTTCAGTGCAGGATAGGGCAGGCTGCAGTCATAGGCACCCTCCACCAGCAATTTCCTCAGTTACACAGTGCAATCTTGTTTTGCCACTTATAAATCTTTCCCTCTTCCTAAGAATTAATATCCTTCCTTGAGAAATAAGCTTGAGGCAAAGACTAATGGCAGAACAAATGGTAAGCAGAGCTGGGCTGTCACAGAGGTAGGGAAAGCCACTGAGTGCCAGAAGCCTTTAATTTCAATAGAGCAAAATATATTGCTTGGCAATGTCAAAGTATAAAACACTCCAGATTAGCTATTCCACCCTTTGTGCAGGGAGAATAAATTTGTGTACAGCTGCTTTTACACTAGGGCAGATTCGTAGAGATCAGCAGTGGTAGGGAACAGATACCCCCATAGAAAAGGGGGGTCAGACCTGCCTCTTCTTGTGTGTCTGCAAATATCATGCACACTGCAAGGTATGAAAAGAAAAGGAATAAGGGAGATAATTACGTCCACTTGTTTTTTCAACAGCAGATTAAAAGGCAGGATGGCAGCAAACCACTGCTAAAAGTAAAGGTTGCTCCTGAATATTTGGGAAAGAGAATAAACTTTACATTGTTCATTGCCTGGAGTTGCGAGTCACTTTTGCATGGTGAATTTAGTTCTTTAAAACTTCTAATATTTTCAAATTCTGAGAAGTCCCAAGTGTTTAACAAGCAACATATGCAGAATCAGGGCCTGAAGAAAAGCAGCATTTTATAGTCTCACAGAATAACAGAAAAAGTCGAATGACCTTTACTTCAAATGAAAGTCTGGTCAAATCCATATAAAGCAAAATCCAAAGAGCCAATTTCAGCAATGATTTTTTATTTGGACATCTCCTGTACTTAGAAATAATTATGCCCGCATTACTTAAAACCTAATAGATTTTGAGTTCGGTTGATTCTGCTGGAATGTTTTGTTTTCTGACTTGTGGGTAAAGTGTTTTTTCAATAACATTGAACATCGTGTTTCATTGCAGGGGCACTGATCTTCAGATTAAAATCTGTACCCATAAAGTTATAAGCTGTGATTACATCTAGCTGAAATTCATGTGCTGACACTCATAGTACTATACAAATTGGAATCACAAAGAATATTATGACCTTGAAGCTATAAAAGACTGCAAATTTGCAGACAGACCATTTAAAATGCTTTGAGCAAACCTAGGTCTAATACTTGGAATTCAATACAGGAAACAGTGTATGATGATCATTAGAAATAAGCCAGGAATATAAGCAGTCATGTAGCATGTCATAGAGAGTGCAGGTCAGTTTAGCTCCAGTTAGACTAAACAGGTCTTACAGCATAAGGAAATGTTGAAGGTGCAAGACAAATGTGTAAGCAAAAGTCTACAGGAAACAGTTTCAGTACAACTAGCCAATAAATGTCATTGTTGCTTTATAATCATAGAATCATAGAATAGTTTGGGTTGGAAAGGACCTTAAGATCATCTAGTTCCAACCCACCTGACATAAGCAGGGACACCTCACACTAAACCATGTCACCCAAGGCTTCATCCAATCTGGCCTTGAACACTGCCAGGGATGGAGCACTCACAACCTCCCTGGGCAACCCATTCCAGTGCCTCAGCACCCTAACAGGAAAGAATTTCTTCCTTATATCCAGTCTAAACCTCTCCTGTTTAAGTTTGAACCCATTACCCCTTGTCTTGTCACCACAGTCCCTAATGAAGAGTCCCTCCCCAGCATCCCTATAGGCCCCCTTCAGATATAACACAGAACACTTAGATTTAGACACTGTATTATAAATGCAGGTAACAAAAGAAGGCTCAGATCCCTGACTGATGTTCTGTTCATGCAGAATTACCCAACTGCAAAAGCCTTAGCATCTCTAGAAACTCAGTGGCTGAACTTGGTAAATTAGGAAAGATCTGCTCCAGTAGGTAATTTGGCAATCAGAAATTCTTCAAAATAATACTTACTTCTGCTTTTATGTATTTACTTTTCTTCTTTCTTTGATGCTTATTCCATTTTCCTCCTATATCCACAGTCATCATTTAAATACATTTCCTACCTATCACAGTACCACCTGAACTTGCCATGTAATGTGACATACCTGTATTGCATTGTTTGTATTTAGTCACTAGATTTACATTGTTAAACTGCAATATAACAATCTTGTTATCGGATACTGTGAAAGCTTTATTTCTTTGGAAGAGGCTCCTTGGAAACTGTTGTTCTATAGCCAGCTTAATTTCAGATTTGTTGCTGAGTTTTGCCTATGCAGTGGAAACAATCTGTGCAGAAAACACCAACATGTCAGTGGAAGCCCTGAAGTTCCAAGGCAAAAATCAAGGTTTTTTGACTGCAAATTCTGTGCCATTCACCACACAAAGATGACAAGATAACAGATTGTCTTCTCCAAGACGGACTCACCACAGAGAAGTTCATTCCCAGTTTAGGTACAGTAATCACCATCTGAGGAAAGCACACTGAGTTGAAGTTGATTCCCTGAGCTGTGATTGTACTTCCACCACTAGGAAAGATTAAAAAAAAAAAAAGGAAAAGGAAAAAGAAGATGAGTAGGATAATGATACATCTGCTATGATAATCTTAATTACAAATTATGTTTTAGAGTAAATGACAACATAAAGCCAGAATTAGGGATATATGGGGTGAATGCAAATACATGGCTCTTAGCAGTAAGCGTAAATCCAGAATTAGGGCTATATGGGATGAATGCAAATACATGGCTCTTAGCAGTAAGATTATTTTTCTGTGAGACAAATTTTACACTTGCTATAACTGCTCATCAAATACAAGAAAAGAAAAATAATTTTTAAAATTGTGGCATTGCAGGATGTAAAACAAATGTGTACATTTTAAAGGAGGGTGTATACTTGTGCTTAGCATTTGCTAACTTACATAACTTATTGCTTTCAGCAGTGCTGAAAAAGGTGTCCTTTTTACTGCTGACATTTTTTTGGCAAAGGAAGATGGCTTGGATTAGAGCTACTGAGACCATAAATATGTCACTTAAAAACACACATATGCTACCATACATATATATTCATAATATTTATGTAGGCCTGGATTTAGACTGTTTTAAAATCCATTTGCTCTCCTAAGTCCTGCTAACTTGTCACATTAAATGATTTTCCTCACTCATCAGTGTGACATCCAGACGCAGTGTAGGAGACACGGCTAGCTGTACCACATGTATCTCAGCAGGACATCACAGGTACGCTCGGAAGCAGCTACGAGTTAAATCACATAAAGAAAAGAGGTGCCCTTCTCCCTTCTCCTTCACCTCTGACAGGAAATGATCTGACCTCTGCAACTGTGCCATAATAGAAGCAATTGGCATGGCAGATAGAGATAAAAATGCAATTTCTTTTAATAGCGTAGCCATTCTTCTTTCATTCCCTGCCTTTTGTATTTCTCTAAAAAACTTTTACTCACCTAAGAAAAGATTTAGCCGGATGAATTTTTAAAACAACGGGGTCTTCTCTGTATGTGAAATGGAGGCTCACGTCTCGAATGGCTTTGTCGATTCCTACCCTCACATAATATTCCTGGGGAATTTGTTGTGCCGGAGTGTAGCACTCCACAGTGCTCGCCGATACACTGGAAGGACAGAAAAAGGCTTGCTTGTCAGCATTGTAAAACAAGTACTCAGTTTAAAACACTGCCCTTTAGTGAGCCCCAGCCTCTCCTAAGGATCCACTTGCACGAAAATGTCACTGAGAGTCCCACTGGATTATCGTACTGCAACAAACAAGCATGGTGTGAGGGAGAAACAGCAACACTGCTTAGGCTCAGAATTCATCTTAATTGGATTGACTAACACCCTGCCTGCTGGAAGGTATTTCCCCAGTGCTTGTGACAGACACATCAGCCCCTGCACCCTGCAAAGGCAGCTTCCAGCCTGGAAAACAACAGCACACTGCAGGTTTAAGTAGAATGACTTGTTCTTCTGTAACCATAGGATAATATCATTCGCTTTCAAATCCACAAGGTTTACTCCGTGTTAAAAACCTCAAGTAAAGGTGTTGGAGAAGGATGAACCAGCATGTCCTGCCTGGGAGGCACCTGCTGACTGGGGGCACTGCTGAGGGGTAGGCAGAGGGCAAGCAGAAGGGAGGAGAAGGTGAAAATTCAGCAAGAGCTGGCTAAATTCAGCACAGCAGCAGGGCCTCTGGGATATTTGTGTTTCCTTGGCTCTCTCATGCTTGGCCCTGGAAGTCCTCCTACACTGAGCTCAGTGGCCGAGTGGGCAGCAGAGGCGTGAAGCATCTTGAAGTGCATGAAGTGTGCCTGCAGGGAGCAGAGCATATGAGAAGAAAGGATAACAAGTGACTTGAGAAGCAAATATAACTGTACCACCCAGTTTCAGTGATTTGGGCCCCTCCAGGAGCCCTCCAAGTGGGTCCATTCTCCAGGGATGTGAGAGATTGCCCCCAAATTAGAAAAAAGGGGCATTTGCTCACATTTCTGAAGCTTTCCATGAAGGTGGGGTTTACCATGTGCCGAAGGGTTCAATGACTTGTTCATATGCATCTGGAAGCTTTTTACCATCTTTTAAAGGGAAAAATAAACCCTTGAGCTTGCTGCCCTCAGAACTGTGGAAAGCTGCCAGTTTAGGTAGAGAAATACCTGCCCTGAGAAACCGGCTAAGTCCTGTGTAGAAGTCTTCAAGGCTGGTGAGAAAAAGGGGTGCTGGCGATGCTAACTAGATAAGCCCCAACTACAGTTTGATACCTAGAAGTCCACTTGACCAAAGCAGATGCCTGCCTCTGTGCTGGCTGTCATCTCACCCCCACAGCAGGCTTCTCAAATGGATCAGATGAATCATTCCCTAAAGGTTTATATATTTATCCATTAGTTGACCAGCTGAAATGATGACATCAATAAATGCCACCCTAAACTATTAAGTAGCCATTGAACAGAAGTGCTGAAGATAGATCTTGTTAGTGATTAAATATCAGACTTGAATACCAAAATCCCCTTCTTGATTTAGTCAGTCTTAGCTGATTCGATCAAGAGCATACAATAAATCATCTAGCAGTAAAGAATAAGATTTATCTTTCCTGGCTGAGTCTGATGTTAACTAATAGGTTATTGCTTCCCCACATTATCTGCAAGTGTGACGTTTCACCACTACGACTTTCCATAATCTTTAGAAGAGACTCAAAATTTAGAGGAATTGCGAGACACACTCTTCCTGGAACACAGTGAGATGGATTCTGCTTTTGGCCACAGAGGTGACAATTCTAGAGCTACCTTGCTGTACCTGAAAACAGGAATAAGCAGGACTTTCTTCATGGTAGAACAGCTGCCAAATTCAGAATGTTTCTCTGCCCATAGGAGAGAGTGTGTACTTAGTATTTAACATTTATATTCATCTGGGATTGAAGGCATTTTCATACAGAGCATGTCAAAGATTCTTCACTGGATCCAGTACAGAGCCACAAGAAATTCTGGCTTGATCCTCAAAACAATTTTACATATACCAGGAAAAGTCCCAAACTGATGCTGGTTTGGAGGCTGTTCACTGATAGTAGTGCAGAAATAGCTGCTCATCTGCATGAGATTCACACTCCCACACTGGTCAGGTTTCCACAGAACAAACCAGTAGCAAATGGTAACCTACACCCACCAGATGCTCACTGGGAGCTGATACAAAAGAGGGAGCTGAGTGTATGGAAGTTTGGATGACAAAAACGATGGGAAATGGGCAGTTTCTAATCCATTAGAATGATTTGCTACTTCTCTATGCAACCTTTTCATGAGGTTAATGAAGGCTTCACAGAATAGATAAGTCTTCCAGGGAACCGTTCCTTCTAGAAACCTTTCAGACATCCTAAATTCAGGATGTAATCCAGAACTGAAGGTTATTGCAGTATCATGTGTCTGTTATGAAACACAAGGGGAGGACAGCAATGCATGTTTGCATTTTTCTTACTCCAATACATTTTAATCAAGCCATTCCAATATTATAGGCAACACTACTTAGTAAGTACTTTACCTTTGCAAGGTGCACAGCTTCTCACCAACAAAAATCCTCCTGTTTTTTCCACTGTTTAGATATTTTCCAGATATAGTAAGCAATGTTCCTCCAGATTTGGGGCCATAGGTGGGAGAGATACTTGTTATTACAGGATTCTGGGTGGGGTAAATGTAAGAACAGTGTTACATTATTTTCAAAATGTGAAGAGGAAGACTCTTAAAACATTTATCAGTGTTTCCATGAAGTAATAATAAAGCCAACAGGAATACAGAACTACCATACTGGATTGGACTCATGAGGAATCTCCTTCCAGTTAATATTGAAGCCAATTTTGACAACAAAGTTTGAATCATAGTACTTACCACATATGAAAATGTATTGAATAGTACTTTGGCATGTCCAACAGAAACACTACTGGATATATTAAAACTTTGATATTTTGCAGCAGGAACTGTGCATTCCAACCTTTGGAAAACAAGGAAAAAGACTGGATTACATCTTTTTTTTCTGGCTTAATTTTCTGTATTAAAATAGAACCATTTAAAACTCATAACAATGGAGGATCCATACCAAACAAATCATCTATCTATGTGTGTCAGGAACATTTCAGAAATAACAGCTAAAAGAACTGTGGTCGTCTTTTTTGATGCTAAATACAAACATTGTGGTGTTTATACTTGGCCAGAGAAAATAATTTTAGTGTATTAAATGCATTTTGGATAAAAAGAAGCATGCTAGAGAAAACAAATACCTCCCATTCAATGGCTGAGTTGGTTTTTGGAATTTTCCTTATGTGCCTAATTTTGGCAGACAACAGGATTAGAAAAAAAATGCATCATATACACAAGTTTGTTGTATAAAATGAAATATTACCAAAAATCAGACTTGAGCTTTTGTGGCAGCATGTGTCAATGTATTACGTTACATCTACGAAGTCTCACATATAGAATTAGAGAATCAATTAAGTTGGAAAAGATTTTTAAGATCATCAAGTCCAACCATTACCCCAGCACTGCCAAGGCAACCACTAAACCATGTTCCTAGAGGACCTCATCTACATAGTGTGTGAACACTTGCAGGGATGGTGATTCCACCACTTCCCTGGGCAGCCTGTTCTGATGCCTGAACACCTTCTCCGTGGAGAAATTTTTCCTGATACCCAATGTAAACCTTTCCTGGTCCAGCTTGAGGCCGTTACCTCTTGTCCTATTGCTTGTTACCTAGGAGAAAGAGACTGACCCCCACCGCACTACAACCTCCTTTCAGTTGTAGAGAGCGATAAGGTCCTACCTGAGCCTTCCCTTCTCCAGACTGAACAACCTCAGTTCCTTCAGTGGTTCCTCATAAGACTTACTCTCCAGACCCTTCACCAGCTTTCTTACCCTTCTCTGGCCCCGCTCCAGCACCTCAGTGTCTTTCTTGCAGTGAAGTGCCCAGAACTGAACACACAAGCTAGTTGGCTTAAATAATTTTGTTTGCATTAAGACCTCAGAATAGCAGACAGGACAGTGCTCAGTACTTCTGCAGGGTAACCTTTTTGCTGTTATGTATGTGAAAATCGAGAAGCTGTGCCATGATTTGCACACTGCTTTGGTAGTAGACAGTCGCATCACACACTTTGAATGGAGAGAGGATGTTCACTGAATCTCACAACCAGCATAACCTCTGTCTTATATTTAAGCCATTATCCCACTGTCTCAAATACTTCTTTCTTCTCTCTGAGAAGGAGGAGGAGTGGTGCAGCTGAGGGTCATAAGCCTCTGGATGACGGAATACCTGCATCTTCTCACATTTCTCTCCAGCAGCTTCACAGATCAGGAAGATGGAGGTGACATAACTGAGCCCAGTGGGATCCTCGCCAAAGGAACCTGCCCTCTTTTCAAACCTTTGAATAGTTTCATTCTTGCCAGCTCCCACAGATGTTGAACAGCATTTTGCAGACAAACCAGAAAAAGCTGCTGTAGGAGGTATCAGCATTAATGAGATTTATTTGATGTCTATTTCGAGCCCTTTTTTTCTTGGGGAGCTTATCAAACCAAGGGATTGTTTCCTGTTTGAAATCTCAGGATCAGAGATGACACTTATAGACTGAATGTTTATATTGAAAATATATACTGAAAATACATACCACATAAAAGAACATCTGTATAAAGGGAAATTCTTATTTGAGGTTTCTTACTTGTTTCTGTTACTAGATTTTGCTACCAGGGCGCAAATTTGTCCTCCGATATGGACTACTGTATTTTTTAATTCAAATCTACTGGTTTTGCTGAATCCAAAGTCCAATCCACACAGCGTCAGTTTTGTCCCGCCTTCCAAGGGAGCGCTGCTCGGGAGAATCTGTTAAAAAAATACTGTGTTAGTTAAATCAGGTTTTCTTGAACTTCAAATGAAGTTAAAGAATGTGCAAAGGAATAATTTTAGAAAAGTATTTCTTCTGGTAGACTATGTCCTACCATTCATCTTAATTGTTCTTCACCTTCCATTTGTCACATTATGAGCTTTCCCTGACAGTGGCAATAAATAACAAAACCTATACTAGAAAGCATTGAAGGATAGTGTTTAGGGGCACTGGACAAGCTGTGCACTGTAATAGTCTTTTAAATCCTACCATTCTTGTCTTTCACATCTTATTTCTGGCATGTTAAACATACAACGTACTTATTTTTTATAAGCTGAATGCTGAACACAAAAGAGCCCCAAAATGACCATTTTTTGTCAGCTTGATAAAAGTCAGGTTCAGAGTGAAGTAGCTTCAAAGACACCATAATCCAATATCGCATTGGCTGTGATAAAGTTAATGTTACTTCTGCTGTTCTTTCCTTAAATCTTTTACATTTGGTCACCTCTGAGGTTAAAATAAACCACCCCTCAGAAGCAGAGAGACAATCTACAAAGGAAATGCTTTTTTTTTTTTACAATTTTTTGTTTTGCATTNTCTTTCCTTAAATCTTTTACATTTGGTCACCTCTGAGGTTAAAATAAACCACCCCTCAGAAGCAGAGAGACAATCTACAAAGGAAATTTTTTTTTTTTTTTTTTGTATATTGTAAATTGTCCTGTAAAATATAACAATGGTGGGAAAAATGTAGGAACACTACAGAAGTCTTACAAAACTCAGCCAAAGGACTGGTCAGTCCTGCCATTAGAAAAAATAAAAATGAAAAAGACATTGGTTCAGGGTTTATGGGGACTTTTAACAATACCTCTTGATTTTGCAAACATATCAGTACCACTGGACAAACAACACAGAATGAAATTCTGAACTTATACTTGTGGCCATAGTGCCTAAATGTCTTCGACTTAATGCTCTACTAATTTTTCCCCTAAAATGCAATACAGCTGTGCCTTTCAAAGGACTGACTTAATTTTCAAGCCGAAAGGGAAGTGTTTGAGAGATACTTGGCTATTATTTCATCTGGAAATCCAGTAAGACAGCACATTTCTTTTCAACTCTCTTGCAGCTATACTTCAAGACACTTACAAATGAACTATTGTAGATAGAAAGGCAGCTGAAGAACACTTCAAAAGAATTATACCATATATTCTATATAGGGAAATTTACTGCCCCCATTAGAAACCAGACAAAGAGTCTGATCCAAAATGCACTGAAGCCAGTAGGAATCTCTCCCATTTTAATCAGCTTTGAATCAGTTCTCAATAAGCAATGAAGAGGGAACCTATGCAGGAACAGTACTTTTGCACAAAACCCATGAAAAGGCAGTGACGCTTGCACAGCCCCCTGACACACAGCACTGCAGCCAAGAGCAAGCAGTAAGTACCCCATGGAGTCTGTGCTATTCCCAACTTTAACTTTCCCTTATTTCTTTGGGTTTTTATCTTCAAAATCTGGATTGACTTCAGATCCCAGTTTTCCACTTTGCCTAGTATCTCAGCACACTATCTATTTTTGGAGTAACAAAACCCGAGCAGAAACTGAAATTGCTCTGTGGGGGTACAGGATGTCTCGATGTTTTGTACCATAATGCACTGACGTGTGCCATTTGAAGAGTTTGAAATGTAATCCACAAGTTAGCAAAATAAGGGCGTTAAAATCAGGCTTCATTAAGCCATACAGAATAAAAACCAAAGGCACTTAACTGGTTTGGAGTGATCTTATCTGCCAAAAGACACTTGCGATAGCAGCCCGTGTGCCTTAACTGATGGAGAGTGAAAGTATTTACTACATTCTGCCAGCAAATTTAGGAGGCAGGACCTCCTAAAGGTTTAAAGGTAAAGCAGAGTTTTCTAAGTGCAAGTTCTGCAGAAATTCCTCCAGAGTTTTTATTCATATCTTAATTCTTGTTCTATTTGTTCTGCACAGTGAAACCTCTGAAAGTTAAATGAGATTTCCTAGACTTGCTCTTGGGAGTTTACAGGAATGAATACGGAACCAATAGAGAACCTCCTGGACTTTGAACTGAGGTACACATAGATGTCGTCTGTGCGCTTAAATTGCACAGGAAGTAGCAGAAAGTAAGCAAAACCCAAATCAGTTACAAATGCTAAGAAATTCAGGGTACAAAAGTTCCCTATAGCAAGGAAACTCCACTGATAACACGATGCAAGTCCTGCTGCAAGGCCTGCCATTCTGCTTGTCCCTGCTGCTCTCAGGACTTTAAGGCTAATAAAGTTAACTTTTCTTTTTCCTTTTGGAAAAAAATTAAAGCATTGTGTTTTCCTTTTGTTTATGTTGACAGCCATTATGCTAATATCCACTCACATACTTTAGAAATTGTTGGAAGAAAGTATCTATTTATTCAAGTTTCATCAGCCCGTTCATTTTAATTAAGAGGCAGGAACATGTAAAAGGCCACATGTGAAATTTCCAGCAAAACCTCCAACCTAAACAGGCAGCAGAAGGCCTGATGTTCTTGATATGTCTGACACAAAAGCCAGCTAAACTGACTTCTAAAACAGCAACAAACCATGGTGGATTTTTGACCACAACAAAGAATCAAAAGGGAGGCCAATTTATTTCTTCTTACATACCGTTCACCTTTCAGCGTGACCTCAATGCTGCAGGCAGATGTCTGCAATTTGTTCCAGCAACAAGTGATCTTTAAGGAAACTCCCTTGAGTCCCCCACCTCTCCTCTAGCACTGCTTGCCCAGGCTGACACAACACATCTTGCAGTTGGGAGGTCATGGATGGGAGTAGGGTACAGTGTCAAGGTGTGGAGAGGGAGCCTGTGTCCCACTGTCAGCCCTGTTGTGCTGTCAGTAGCTTGGAGATGCCTGGGCAGAGACCTTCCGTGCAGGGCTGCTCCCCACCACCCATGGCTCCAAGGAAAGTGCTTAAAGTAGGGCAGAGAGACAAAGGTCTCCACAGGAGGACACTGGGTTTCTTCTCTGCCATAACCCCTGAGATAAAAACCCAATTATTTTTTTCCACTGTGCACCACTGTGCAATAACCTGGGAAAACTTTGTTGAAGACTTTAGCTAGCAAACATCCACAGGACCAGACTCCTGGAGAGGATCTCCATTCCCCTCAGGTTAAAGCGATCATATGACATATCTCAAGCAACCTCTCCTTCTGAAAGCTGCAAAATACTAGGGAGATGTTCAGACTGAATTTCAGATACTATGCAAAGCAGGTCATCCTCTGTTTGTTAGGAACAAAACAAGCTTTTTTCTCATATTTTATACATATGGGTTTAAAGACAGATCAGAAGATGATGAATAATCTGTTTTATATTTTTTTCAGTAATCATGTTAAATGTCATGGTCCAGTAGAGCATGAAATCTGTCTTAACAGCAGCAATCCAAAAGGATTTAAGTATTCAGCTGCATTTTTTCCCTTACAAGCCTTCTAGATGCAATTTCTACCAATGTGGGCATGCTGTAATTCAAGATTCACTTTAAGATCCATCAGTGCCAGAGATGCATATTCATTACAAGGGCAGACTGGACTTGGCAGAGCTGAGCCACATGGGGAAGGGGAGCACCCACTACCCCACATCCAAGGCATGCTCCCCTGGATGAGTCCTCATCCACCCAGCAACTGCATAGGGATGCAGAGGTGGCCCTGGGGACTCACCTCTCCATCTAGGCACCTCTGCATAGGCTCCAGGCACTTGGTTCTTAAAACTGCTGAGTGCACAGACTCATAATTGAAATTAAAGAGGGCTATATGAGCTCAGCACCTTTGAAAATCAGAAAATAAGCAGTTCAGAGCTTTAGAAATCTTTTAGGAGGCACAGCAACATACAGCCATTGCTGGAAAGTTTTCCCAAGAAAAAAACATTAAGGGATGCTGCTTGTGCTTGAGTGCTTGGGCAGACAAAACAAGCGGTGAAGGATGGGCAAGTTGTTTGGGCCTGCAGAAGTCTTCAAAAATGTATCATGACTAACTCTCAATGTAGCCCTTTGAATTAGTTTCATTCAAACCAAGGCCAGAAAGGACTATTTGTTCATCTAATACAGCATTTTGAAATAAACATGTTCTTGTACAAAGGAAAAGTAAACTATTCACATTCTGCATTAGCAATTTTTCTACATCTCCTTTGCCCAAAGGTAAATGGCAACAGAAGGCAAGGCAAACATACATACCCCCCTTTCTATCTCTTTTATGTTTCATTTCTGTGACGTTTCACTGTTCATTGAATTTTGCCTGTATTAGTCCTAAATTTTACATCTGAAAGGTGAAAACGGAGAAGAAAAAACCAACCCATACACGTGTGTTTCTAGGTTTGTTTCTAGATTATCAGCTGTTGTGCTTGCCCACTCTTTAAAAGGTTGTTGTACATAAAATCATCTGCCTGGTTGGAAGAAATACATGATACCCAACCCTTCTCTCTCCGAGATTTTAGCATGTCAAACTTTCCATTTATAAGCTGTATGCCCATAAAGGAAATCTATTTTTAACTACATGTTGCAGGCTAAATGCACTAACAAAAGTGAATGGGTATAAATGCTACCAGAAAGTTTAATGCTTGTCCTTCCCTCAGTTTTCTTGTCTGTTAAGTGCCCCACAAACCTGCACCTTCACAGCTCTGTCACACTTCACGTGGGATGATTCAGTTACACGTACTGCCGGCCGGTATGAATCCTGCATTAACCATAGCTAAACTAAAACAGGATTGCATCAGCATGGCTCTCAGCTCATCCGTGCGGCTGTGTTCTCGCACACCCTTGATGGGCTTTGGCTGGCTGGGAGCAGCCTCCCGCTGTTCCCTTTCCCAGGCAGGGGTGTAGCTACAGGCTCGCCCCCCTCAGTGGCTGGGGGTTGCCCCCATGGGATTGAGGAGCCAAGGAGGAAAGTTAGGAACAAACATCTCCCCCAGGGTGGTGCTTAGATTGACTGCTCTGTCACAGAGCTGAGGTGTTGGAGCTGCATGGGGATGGAAGAGCAGCAGGGCTGGAGAGATCCTGTGTTAGGTCAGGCTGTGGCAGCTCTGGGTGGGAAATGCTTGCCTTCACCTCCTCCCTTTGAGAAGGGTCTGAAAGGAAGAGTGCTCCTTTTTCACTGGCCTTTCCCATCAGATCCCTGCCAGGCTGGCTCAGACCCATGTTGTTTCCCCGCTGAGTGTTTTGCAGGGCTAAGGCTCTCCTGTGGCAAGCCAGGATGATCAGACAGACCTGTCCACCACAGAATCATAGAATGGTTTGGGTTGGAAAGGACTTTAAAGATCACCTAGTTCCAAACCCCCTGCCATGGGCAGGGACAACTGATTAGGCTGCTCAAAGTCCCATCCAGCCTGGGATGCCAGGGATAGGGCAGTCACAACTTCTATGGGCAACCTGTTCAGTGATTCAGCACCCTCACAGTAGAGTTTCTTCCATATATCTAATGTAAAACTACCTTTTTTCAGTGTAAAGCCATTCCCCCTTGTCCTATCACTACTTGTTCTTATAAAAGCCTCTCTCCAGCTTTTATATCAGCTCCTTCAGGCACTGGAAACTGCTGTAAGGTCTTCATGACCCTTCTATTCTGCAGACTGAACAACTCTAGCTCTAACTGCCTGTCTTCACAGGAGACATGCTCCAGCCCTCTGAGTATCTTCTTGGCCCTCCTCTCAAAAGCAGCTGAGCCCGCCACACTCAGAAAGAGCATGTGCATCCAGCTTTATAGATGCTGTGTCCAAGGGGAAGTCAAGGAAAGTAGACACTTCATTTAACATAACTGTATAGAAATAAACAGACAATGTCCCCAGAGCACAGACCGCATTCTTCCTGAGGGAAGATAAATATGCAAAATCCCCTGTTTTACCTCATAAACCTTAGGCAAGCAGGTCTCCTGGGTCCAGGTGCCGCTGGCGCAGGCGGCAGACCGGAGGCACTGCTGGCCACACCAGCCACACTCCATGAAGGGAGGTGCCAGCAGGCACTGGCTGCAGGACCTGAAGTGATGGCAGCCTGGGCCTTTCAGTGGGATCTTTGTTACCTGTAGATGGAAAAACATGATGCACAGATCCTCTAAATACATACACTAAGTGGCAGAGAGAGTCTCTTTTTATGCAGTGCGCTGCGGTGCTACTCAGATTTCAGATGTGCAAGCCACGGTTTGACTTCTCTTTAGCTCAGTAATTATAGGATCTTATAAGTAATTTAACTGACATGATTTTAATTCGCTTGGGAGAAACCCTAAAGGCATCTTACTGTTATATACAGTTACTACCAGCATCTGGTGTTTACAGCAAGATAGCATTTTTTTGCTGATGGAAAAAGAAAATAGCAGTGTGCTCCTCCCAGTTCTGCATTAGTTCTTGGAAAAAACAGTGTATCTCAGTGTGCCTTAGTTCATATGTTTGCAAAAATAGGCATGATGGGTATTTCAACCTTGGCAAGGCTGTATTAATGTCTGTGACACATTTCCAGCATGTGACTGCCCATGTACTTGTTTTTTAACACTTATAATAACCCCCCCTATATTATACCTAAAATAGGAATTAAAATGTTTCTAATAAATGATTAATAACCACCTTTACTAATGGCTGATGTATTTCTGTAAATTCTTATAGAACTCAAGAAGTCAAATTATTGCTTACGATTATGGTTTAGATTATCTGCAACATTATCTGCTGATGTTTTAAACCTATTCTACAATGCATATCTACTTCTGACAACAGTGTATTTATGACAGCCCTTCATCTTTTATTAACCCTTTGCAGACTACATGCTAAAGCAATTTTCAAACCTTACTATGAACACTGACTCCCCATTTTAAACAAACCCACGCAACTCTTGCACACACACCCCTCCTTCAAAAGTTATGATGTTATGACACAAATGAACAAAAGCCAGGAAACTGTGAGCACCATTCTTTTCTTAAGCCATTGTGTGCTTTTTCTTTGCAAGCACTTGAATTATGGACAAGGTTTCAGCCTTAAAATTTGCATTTCCTTGCTTTTGTTGGTTTATATCACAGCTCTTATGTTATTTAAACATTTCTCAATATTAGGCCATCAGTTTGTTTAATTGCGGGGGAAAAATCTTGGAGGAAACTTACCCATCCAATGTTCCCAAGGGAATAGCGAGGCTGGGAGGACGCAGAGCATAAAGCAGCAGTGTGAATAGTTGCTCTTACTGAAAGTTGCTGTTCTGAAGGCAATTTTCCACAATGCACAGAAGGGTCAGATTATGAACCACTCACCTTTTTCCCAGTTACTACCAGGGTATAGCCATCATCTGCTAACGAATTCTTGACGACAACTTGGGGAGAGACGGGGTGGGAGTCAAGCTGAAAGCTGACATGTGGAGCTGTGGGTTCTGAACGGGAAATCACTATCTAAAAAGAAAGAAATTGGGAAAGTCAGCAGGCAGTGTGTGACACAAACGCATGCTGCTCAGTGGTCTTGCATTCCTACCACTTCTCTGCTTGCATAAATTACTTTACATTACATTGCATAATATTTTGCATAATGTTCCATCACGATCTGATTAAAGAGCTATAAAATCTACTTTATTTTACACAGCAAAATCACGGCTGTTGGAGGATCTTCAAAATACATTGTATTTATTAAAATATGAAGGACTCATTGCAATTTTTCTAGTCCTTAATTTCAGGTATTTATAAATCAACCCTAAGAAATGAAGATGGGTCACTCAGCCCTGTGCATTGAGGAAAGAAGAATTTTATCTACAAGCTCTATTTAAAAGAATCTCAAAACTCCAGGCCTTCAAAAGTCAAAAGGTATTTCCATTTGTTTTCACTTTGGTCCTTCAGTTTGAAAAGTAAAGTTTATGCTGTGTCAACCGTATCTGGTCTCAATGCACGTGGGGCCACTAGAATACAAACCTATGGCAGGCACAGGTCACCACTGTGAACAGCACTGCAGAGCCAGAAATACATGGAGTTTGATTTCCCAGAGCTGGTGAGGTGGCTGTTGCTGTAGGCAAGCTCCTTGCAAAATGTGGCTGGGCACCTTGAGGTCTGGGTCCTGCTGATTTCTGCAGGAGCCAGGTGTCCAGGACAGAGTGCTCAAAGCACATCTTAAATGATAGGGAGAGCTGGAGACTTCTTTGGAAGATGCTCCAAAACAGGAGCCTAATTTAGTTGTCCCGAAGCTCCTTTGCAACAGCCTTCTCTCTCTCTCTCAACTTTGGGAGATCTTAGGGAGATTAGTCACACCAGCATGAAATTCCCCAAGTAGTCATCTCTCTGCAACTTGAGTTACCTAAATACTTCTGAAAATCTGGGCCTACTCCTGAAAACGCACGCTTAACTTTACTACTGTAACTTTGTTGACTTTAATGGGATGAGTCATGGCTGTTAAGCAGAGGCATAAAGCATCTGCAGATTGGGGTGGATATTTGATAGTGAGATTTTATAGGCTTGTGCCTGTGATCCAGAAGGATGCGCGCTCAAATGTGATAGCATCAGGCAACAAAGGCAGAGGATTGTTTACATGAGGGAAGATCATGTTCATGTTTCAAAAGCTGAATCATGTGTAGTTTGCTTAAGGACTTTAGATAATCAACATTTGCTGAGACTCAATGGGGTTCATTATTTGAAAAGATTGAAGCCATTCTGTAAATAACTTGTATGTCAAATGTTTAATTTTTCACTATAATGAAGCTTTTCTTTTGACTGTGAAGGCAGCACCAGAACAGCTAGGACATTGACTTACATGATTTCACTGGCTTTTCATACTGCCAAGGTCTTTCAACAAAATGGCGAACTCCAAAACGACTTAGAGATGCTGTAATTACAGCTGATGTTCTGTTGTAATTCAAGACTTAAATAAAATATATGAGGAATTAATTCATGGCAAGTGCTTCACATCCCAGAGGTATTTATAGTTTGGTGTTACAAGAGGCTTCTCTTTTTCTTTAAAATGAACCTGGCTTTTTTGAAGACTGCTACAGGTTTGTTTCAAAGTACAGAAAGTGCAGCTTTTCAAAATCAATAAGGTCTGACCATTTTGGTGACACAGAAGTATGGTCTCTCACTCAGTGTATTAGGGCATGAGCTCTGTTTTTATATTCAGGACAATGAAAAATAGAATGGATAGCAAAGCTGCATGAAAAAACTTGATTAATGTTGGCATTATGAGGAGAGGTAGCACCACAGCTGCAAATACCTTTTTCGTTGATCATTAGCCATGTCTCATCTCAAATACCCACTGCTATAAAATGCTAAGAATTCTTTTCTATCATTAATCCAGGCTTCCTCTTATTGCCAAGCATTCTTTCTGATTGAGCCACAGTGTTAACCCTTTAAACACATCTACATTGCAACCTCAGAGCAATACATAAAAATTTGGATCCTATCTCTACAATCTTGGAAAAATTATTCGGTACTTTAAACACTGACTGACCTTTATTGTAATGAGGCTGATAGTCAAATCACCTGCTCAAAGATCAAGTAAAAGGACTCTGACCTTATGACATACAGGGAGCTCAAATTACACTTCCTAACTCATTTGGGACTATGGAATAAAAGTTTGGCGTTTGCTACCAGCCTACGGTGCTGCCATAACAGATACTAGATGCAAAAATGCTCTTTTTGGTCTATGTAACACTGCATTTTTTTTTGCACCATCAGCCCAGTCTTTGAAATTCTATCTTACCCTAATCCAACATAATCCTTAAGAAAAAAAGCAATTTGAAGACAGCTTCTACAGCAGGAAGAAGTGGCTACTTAGGACTTCAGAAACCTCTGATTTCTATTGCTTGGGACAGAACTAGTATGCATACAGTGTGGCTTTAATCTACCATGAACACACTATCATTCACGGGCTACTTCTACCGTGGAAATGCTTCAGTACTACGGAAGTGTTTCTCTTTGCAAAGACTGTAAAGTCATGGTTTAATTTTCTGCTTGTCTTTGGTTTTGTTTCTTTTTTCTGGGGGGTGATGTTGAGGATTCTTTACCTTTTAATAATTAATTTAATAACCAAGCATTTTCCAGAGTGTCAGAGAAAGGATACCTACATGCCTGCACTCAGGCAGTTAGGAGAGAGGGAAGGTCTTGCACAGCTAAATAATTGACCAAAAGAGAACAAGCAGGTGTTAGCAGTAAATGGTCAAGCTTTGCAATAGTAAGAAGTCAGCAGATGCGTTCTGCAAGGTGTCCGTTTTGGGAACTGTACTCTTCAACATATTCATAAATGAGTCTGAAATGTCATTGAGCGCCCAGTGACAAACTTTTCTGATGATCTGAAGGTATTCAAGGTGGTAAGGATGATGAAAGACTATGAAGGATGGCAGAAGGACTTTACAAGACAGCATGTCAAGGCAATAAAATGGCAGCTAAAATACAATGAAGAAGATGAATTTAAAGTGGTATATGACAGATAGTTCCATGGAAACATCAACTCACTGCTCAGCAGCAGTTAAAAAAAAAACAAAACAAACCCAATAAAACAACCCAACAAAACCCCTGAAAAAGAAAAGCTTAGGAATTATTGGAAAAGAATCAGAAAACAAATCAGGAAACATCCTGATGTCATACAAATTCATGGCTTGCCCAAACCATGAATTCTCTGCGCAGTTCTGGCTGCCCCATGACAAAAGGAGTATGTTAAAATGCAAAAAGGTTCAGATGATGACAAAAGTGATGATAACAAAGGTAACAAAGATGATGAAAAGGCTGTAATGAACAACTTGAGTAAGGGTAGGTGTGGAAATAATGTGAAAAAGGCATACAGAATCGTATGTGGGTAGAGACTGACTATCTCAATAATAAAAGTACTAAACCTCATCAAAAGACAAAAGTGAGAGTCATGTTCAAAGCAAACAAAAGAGTTCCTAGCAATGTGTGATGACCTATGGGACTTCTCGCTGAAGGATGTAAATGCAAGAGGGAAGGGGATGCATTCAAAGGGAAACTCTACATGTATATGGAAACTTGTACATGTACCCTAAACAGACAAAACCCAATAACTCAGGAAATCCCCAGAATGGAAAATATCTGGAGTCTTGAAGCAGAAGGTATTACATATGTTGCCTTGGTCCCTGGGCATCCACTTGCTGGAGGCAGAACACTGAACTAGATGGACCTTTCGTTTAAATCCATGTGGCTCTTCTGATGTTCTTACAAATAGCTCTCCTGAGAAATACATTCATTACCAGTAACTACAACCACATCCTTCTCAAAGCAAACATAGTAATGTCCCTCTAAGAGAACACCAAACAAGTATGTGGTCTTTCAGCATAGCTCAAAGCACTTCCGTGAAGGTAACAGTGAACAGTTAGTTAATAAATATATTAATATTATTTATATTTGAAGTCAGTGATCACTTAGTTCCATGAGTATGAAAATAATTCATTTAAGTATTACTTCATTGCCATCATCTAGTATTAATGTTTAGTAACAAGGCTTGACTTCAGGTTTGTTTATGCATAATATAGCAAATTAAGACTGCAATAACTTGAGTGAAAAACCAGCATGCAACAGCTTCTTCTAAAAATCATTCTGGTGCTCAGTTCTGCTAGTCAGCAGGATTGAATTACAAATGTTATTGTCTGCACGTTGAAATATCTTCTGCAAAAATGAGAGGCTTTCTAAAATCAATCCCATCTAAGTATCATATTGTTATTTTTTCCCTGGATGTCTGGCAGGTGTATGCCATTACCCAGCAAGAGATAGGCTCAGGGTTAGCTTTATTGTGTAATGCCTCCAATGTGCTGGGATATGGAGCATAGCTTTGCAAAGGGCACATATGTAGCTCTCTAAATGCAGTATATCATTCTAATCCATGGAGAGTATAATGGATCTCCTCTGAAAAGTGTAAGCTTTACTACTCAAACTGAATATTGAAGCATGTGTGCTCTCAAAACAGTTATCTGGCACCAGGTGTTAATTTTAATGTGACTATATGGATTTTGCATTATGCAATATTTGATGTTTTTTTTTTTTTCTGGCAGCATCAAGATACATTCTTTACCACAGAAAGAACTGCTATTACAAAACTTTTAAAAGTTCAGCTATAGATATGAAAATGTTACTTATCAAGAGTTTGACAATTTTCTGGTTGTTTAAAAATTACAAAGTGGGAAGGATTGCAATTATTCACATTCCTATAAATGCACATATGCACAGTTTGCACTTAGCCTTTATTAGGTCAGACTGCCAGTATTGAAAAGCCAAGGGAATTGCTGAACCACAGAGGAAGGACAGCAGTGAGCACTGAGGACAACCTTTGCAATGACTCCATGGGCATCCCACCACTCCTTCCTCCTTCTGGCTCTCTAAGGCTTAAGGTCCACGCTCATGTATTTCTTAACCTCCTTGCATGTGCTTCCAACATGGCACTTCTTGCCACTTGCACATTTGGCTAGTGGGACAGGAACTAAACCAAAAGAAGTTTGAGCATTTTGAAGGTAGAAATGGCTCCCAGTACACTATGATATAAACTGGATCTGAACAACCATGCTGAAAGTTGCAAAGCTCTGTACTTCTTTGCTCTGTATCAACTCATTTTGCTGATAGGAACCATGGCTTTGAGCCTCGATTCCTGGAGTGGTGAGGACTTGTCACTTTGCTGTTTCCAAGAGGCGAGCAATGCTGAAGGCTTGGCTCTCTTCCTGCTGAATTCTGGGTGAAAGCTTTCCAAGCCTTGACTGCAGTTACAAATAAAAAGAAGATGTGATTATTTTTGTCTGCACTAATTTTTGTAGCATGCATTATGCTCCCTGGCATGTAATCTATGAAAGCAGCTATGACACATGCTAATTTCATTCTTTTCAGAGAATTGAGATGTGTGTTAAAGTTTGTTGGTTGTGATGGTGTTTGTTTTTAAGTGTTCCTAGGAAATGAATGTGACTGTCAATTGTTCTGTCTACTTTGATGTGAAGCCAACAAGTTGAAGCTCAGTGTGTGAAAACTTCCCAAACCACTGATCTGTGAGACCCCTGTCCTATTCCTCATCAGACAGAATCAGATGCACCAAATGAAATGATAAGGCAGCAGGTTAAGGAAACCCCAAAGGAAGCTCTTCATCATTCAAAGCAGAATGAAACTATGGAAGACATTGTCAAAGCCAACCACAGAGGGCAAAACAATAATTTCAAAAAACAATAAGGAAAATGTATGGAAAAGAAGTCTACAAAGAACTATCAAATGCCAGATATGGCTGCAAATTCCAGCTCAGGGAACCTCCGAGCCACTGTGTGCCAGAAGCAGGAGAGTACTGGGAGAAGAATCACTGTGTGCTTTTACTTGCCTCATACTTCTGCTTTACCCATCTTAGCCCCTGACAGAGACAGGAATAACTCTGCTCCTTGAACCTTTATTCTAACCCCATACATCCTTTCTCTGGCTGTAAAAAAAAAAAAAAAGGACTATAATTGCTCCCTAGAATAAGGCTTATGATTCTCTATTGTTTCATGTTTAACAAGTGCAGAGGCCCTCAGGAGAGCGAGTAGCCTGTTGCGTGACATTCTCTACTCCAGCAAGGCCTGTCTGTGCCATCATGCTTTGGTTCTCGCGCCCTAAGCCACTTTCAGTCCAGAATCTGTTGAGACATGACAGTGCATTACCATGTTTTGCTAACACTTGGCTTCACAGCCAGGGCTGGCTCATGTCCAGCTAGATTGGACACAACTCCGCCAGAATGTGGCTGACGGCATCTCACGGAGTATGTGTGCCCATGGGAAAACCCTTTCCTTACCTCCAGATGCAACTGATGGCTGTCCTTCTGGCCCATGAAGATGAGAGGGTGCATGGGGGAACTCCTCACTCCACATGCAGCCTACCGCTGCCTCACTGTGCACTGAGTTTCACTGGTATAGTCAGACGGATGAGAAGGCCCTGCTGCCAGAATTGCATCTGAAGAGAGTGGCTGCCCACAGCAGTTGTAAAACACAGAGTGAAAAGTTCTCTATCACTGTCTTCCCCATGAGGAGGATAGAGAAGCTGGTGCACTGCTTGCACCAACAAGCAGTGCATTTGCTTGGGCTTTACCTTCAAGCATAGGGAGCACATGCAGCGTTCTGCTTTCATGCACAGCGTTATGCTGAAAACCAGCCTCTACACATGTGAAGGGCATCGATCTCTTGTTCATTAAGGCCAGACCAAATGTGAGCTTTTCAGAATAAATCCTGCAAAACTTTCCCATATCCCATTCTCCCCAGAGCTATCAGAAAGATTTCCCCTTCCTGAAGAACTTTGCTCTTTTCTTCATAACTCAAAAGTCACTCTCTGAAATAATACCAAGCTCCAGGCAGGGGAAATCACACTGGTACTGAGAAAAAACAGAAGATATTTTATCTCAATGTATCACAGGGGTTTTTATTTTACAAACCATAATTCCACCAAATTCTGCCTGGTACTGAAAGTACAGTTGTGAGCTGTATTCTCAGCACAGCTTCTCTGGCTTGAACAGAGCAAGGCTGCTCTACACCAGCTGAAAATCTGATTCGTCAACTGTAACAGTGTGACTGGGTGCTGTTTTCTAATCAAATAACCACTGTGAAATACCTGATTCACTTTGCACCCAACAGCTGTACTTTCAGTCTGTGTTCCCAGTCACACTCTGAAAACAAGCACAATAAAAAAGGCTGAAACAGCTGCAACTTCTCAACAGAAGAAAAAAAAGAAAAGGGGGGTGGGGGGGAAGCTTGTTGTCAGGCTCCAGCTTAGGAAGGAAGTAAAACCATTTTTCTTTTCTGTCTCACGCATGTCAGCTGTCTTAGAAAAATTATTACTGCTCTGTTTTGTAACAGAAACTCCACAATATTTGGTAAACTACAAACTCCAATCTATTCATGGCCAAATACAGATTTAACATTTCTGATGGAGCCAAAATATGCTCAGTATGTCAATGGGCTGCAATTACTCTCCAGGAGAGCTTTGGAATTCACCTCCTGGCCCCAATTATACTCCTTAAAAGAACTCATGAATCTTCTGTATTTGGACCATCCACATTGATTTTATTTTACTTACTTAGGCTGCTGAAAAACACCCAAACATTTAGTGAAGGAGGGTGTATTTCCTTTCCAGTATCAATGTTTCCCAGAGGTGTTTAAGTGAATAATTCTATTCAGTCGAACTAAAAGCGCAAGCAGAAAACAACAGGTGACTAAAAACATACCTGCTTTTGCATTCTCAATATTACTGGCTCCTCAGATTACTTCTTTAAAATAAGCGGAATATAGCTTATAGTCTGAACTGGACCTTTAGCACAGTTTTGATGGGTAATGCCCTAAGTTTCAGTGGAATCCAGAATCAGGTAGCTATCATCTACAGAAAGAAAACCTTTGTTCTCAGAAACTACATGCTAAACCTTCTGTTGACTTTTGCAGCAATGCTGTGCTACAGTCATGTGGTAGAGAAAAATGGATGGAGACAGAAATAGAGAGAGATTAGGGGGTAGTAGGAAGGCAGAAAGTGATGAGCAGAAGAAATACAAAAGGAGATGGAAAGATGGCAAGAAAAGGGGAAGAAAGAGAAGGAGATTCAAGTGGCTGGCTGCTAATCCTGTATAAGCAAGAATATCAAAAACATTTTCAAATAGATTTCTTCAGGTTCAGTACCAGTAGCTTGCTGCTGCTGCATCCACTGGCTGCTACAGCACAGGCTCAAAGCTTCAATTCAATTTTGGTGACATGAACACTGTGCTTTAAACATCACTTCCCCCCCCAAAAAAAAAAATGTTTCATAACATTTAAAGGAAACCCTAAATTAACACAGCAAAAATGTGAATTAAATGTTCATTACTTTCACCAAGCTGCTTCATATTTGGGCACTTCAGGGTGCAGCTGTCAGAGACAGAGCTACTGTACTACTATTTCTTCTGATCTCATGGATGGTGGTGAGGGTGGTGAGGCACTGGAATGGGTTGCCCAAGGAAGTTGCGAGTGCTTCATCCTTGGCAGTGTTCAAGGCCAGGTTGGACGAAGCCTTGGTGTGAGGTGTCCCTGCTTATGGCAAGGGGGTTGGAATTAGATGATCTTAAGGTCCTATCCAACCCTAACTATTCTGTGATTCTATGGATGACTGCTAATGCTGAAATTTATATCACAAGCTAAATTGTCTGAATATGGTGAGGTTTGGTATTTCAAAGAGGATACAAGATAAACTGAATTCACTGGCGAGGCTGGGCTTATTTTCTAATCTTAGAAACCTATATATGAATACATTTTTCTTTTGCTTTTAAATAGTTGGCATAAAAAATTGTTCGCAAGATGTTAATACAGCATAACCAGTTTTAAAACAGGTTCCCTGATAGAATTGTGCAGCTAGTGTTCTCTGAAAGCATACCTATCTGAAGGAATATAGTTAACTCTGAAGAGGTACAAGTTACAAGGAGACTCCACTGGAAAATTTATTATTTGCATGCACAAACAGCAGAAAATATGAGTGCAAATGCCTGTGCAAAAGTGAGGTGCGTGAAAAGGGAAACCCTGGGGCTTCTTTGCAGTATGTTCCAGCAGATTCATGAATGAAACAAAAAAGAACATCATTACGTTTCTTTGCTGAAAATGTAGGGAAGTGTTTGGGGATATCTTTTTGATAAATTAAGTCACTGTTAGATTATCCTCATTTTTTTAACCCATTATACTACAGTAATGGTTGTTTAATAGCTCAATTTTTAATGACCCCCTTCTCATTGCAGTTAATAGCTATATTTCCATAGAAACACTGCAAATCTACTTTAGTTGGGCATTTGTTAATGAACATGTTTGAAAGCATTTCCTAGATAACTATTAGTGAAAAAAAAAGAAAAGATTTAATGTAAGTGAACATTTAAGTTCTGAAAAAAGCTGTGCCTGCTACATGCTACAGATCTGTAGCCTTTCCAAATCATTTAAAGGCAAAACAAATACTAAACTTTCTACTTGGAAGTAGGCTCATCAAAGGTAGTCATTATGCTTATTCTTCTGCTGGTTTCACCAAACCCTCAAAGAAAGAGCTCCTACTTATTACAATATGAGCCCAATGCTGACTTCCCTCTGTAGCTCAAGCCAATCTATTTCAATGATGAGAATATTTCTGCTAATGGCAGTATGCAGTTTACACAATAGCCTTTCTTTTGATCTGTAACTGAACCTGGAATGGGAAATGTATTCTGGAAATGTTTTAATTGTTCCTTGAGTTAGGCAAATATCTGAATGAAGTGTGTGGTGAAGGATTTGAATGAATAATTTAGAGAATGTTACAGATAAAAACAATGATGCATAATGCTGCCTTGTGCTCTCCACCAAACCTCCCTAAAAGCTTTGTGACAGCCCAGAAGAAAAGCTGTAAGACAGTAGTTATTAACTGTATTTTGTAGGTAAGGAAGTGGCTTCACAAAGGTTAAACAAATTGCTTGTGTTTGCTGTGTGAGCCAGTTATCTATATTTAAGAACAGCATAGGCTGGTTCTGTGTTCAGTATGTAGATCTTAGCATTTGGCTTTCCTGCACTGAAGACAAACTGCAGCTTAAAGTCATGCTGATCATCATGGGAAGCTGAGGTAAAACTGGCACGGTTGTTATTGAACATTTTATTAAATTCTTTTTTTAGGGGAATAAAGAAACATGATTTTCTCCAGTTCTTCATCTGTCCTTTGTGGTATATCACTTGACCTCCTTCCCTGCAGGAGCATTATGGATTTGCATTATGGGGCAGGTGTACAGGAGATAGAGATGGAGGTGTAGGATTCCCTTTGTCCAGAAAGGGTGCATACACTGAGAACAGTAGGTAACCCTACTTACAGAAATGAGCAAGGGCCTGAAAATCTAAGATACACTTAGAGAAATTTGAAGGTAGGTAGAAGAGGAACAAATCTCAAGTCTACAGATCTGAGTCACAGGCTATGGGAACATTAGCAAGTAATTTGGTGCCGGAGGAGAGGATCAGTACTTTGAAACAAGTAATGCTGAGGCTCCTGCTTCTACATTATAAGCTGTCTTGGCATTTTACACTGAACTAGATTTAATTTGATCCTCTAGACTAAACGACCATATGAAGTGTATATCTGAAGCTGAAGAATCAGGCACTGTTCTGGACCACTCTGCCCCATCTAGGATTGTAGTGTATTTGATGTGTATCCAAGAGAGAGCTTTCAGTTTAGTTTCCTTTGAAAGAAATCTGGTTTGCATGGACCAAAACTGCTCTGTGAACTGAACCAGCTGGACTAAGTGGAGATCATGGTAGAATTTTCTCCAAATCCATCTTCCAAGCCACAAAGGCCATATAAATACTTAAAATTAATGTTCTATTAGGCACTTTGTTTATATTCCAGAAGCACTATTTTACTCAGCAATTTCAATTTTCTAATGCCCTGTTAAACTGGGCTAATACTGCTCCTCATTTATCACCATCCTGCTGAACTCTAGTATGTATTTTGAAGGTGTAGCATATTTACCTGCATGAAGCGGCCCTCTGAAGTTCCCAGATTAGCAACAGTAAGGTTCCCTTTGGTGAAGACAGATATTGAAGTTAATAGGACACTGTTGAACTGGCCCATGAACAAGTCAACCCTCTGCAAGGGAGTCGTAACTTCTAAGCGATATTCATCATCTTGTGCTCTGCAGTATGAAGCATTTCTTGAAAAAGCCTGTTAGAAAATGAAGTACAGATGAGTACTGTCTTTACGAGTAGGAATAGATCTTTGTCAGAGTGAAGTCATTTAGCACAAATGCATTTGACCAAAAGTATTCTAAAATGTTTCAAACTTAATTGCTTCATCAGTTATGATGTTCCATGAGGAAGGCAACAGCTTCTTAATGTTACGGGAATGTTTCTTTTAACTTTTTTCTTTTTATCCTATCTGTTGGCTATAAGACATAGGATCTTTATTTAAACAGATGAGATGTGTAGAAGAATAGTATCAAGGTATCCTTTCTCTTATAGGGATGCTGGGGAGCAACTCTTCATTAGGGACTGTAGTGACAGGACAAGGAGTAATGGGTTTAAACTTAAATAGGGGAGGTTTAGATTGGATCTAAGGAAGAAATTCTTTCCTGTGAGGGTGGTGAGGCACTGGAATGGCTTGCCCAAGGAAGTTGTGAGTGCTCCATCTCTAGTAGTGTCCAAGGCCAGGCTGGACATAGCCTTGGGTGACATGGTTTAGTGTGAGGTGTCCCTGCTTATGGCAGGGGGGTTGGAACTAGATGATCTTAAGGTCCTTTCCAACCCTGACTATTCTATGATTCTATGATACGTAATGCTGCTTCTCCAAGGGTCTCAGAATTCTTTGGCTGCAAAGCCTGCCCAGTGACACACCTATGCCTAGAACACTGATTCCTAGAAAATGATGCTCTGAAAACACTGCGATTATTTTAACCTTTTTTTTTTGTTTTTGCACTAAAATAACAATCTCCAGTACTCTTATCCTCCTATTCTCTTTTCAGCACCTTTTTTTCAGTGATAAAACAGAAAAGAGGAGAAAAAGATGGAGAAAGAGAAAAGGGAGATAAGCCAGGAAAAATATGCTTCTGATTTTACATTTGAAAGAAACAACGGGGAAGACAGCTTCTTATAATTACTTAGGCTATTGTATTGATCATCTATGCCTTGCGCACTATTTTGTCCAATCTCTGTATGTGTTGAGTGTACTATAATAGTTGCTGCATTTGTAGGATTTTTCTCTTTCAGCTTGGGACTAGATATTACATGTTTTAATTTCCATTGGAAAAATTCTTGCACAATACAGTTTAAGTTATCTCTCGAGAAGAATATAACCTGCTGTCCTGACAATTCAATAGTAATCTATTAACTGATAATTCCATTACTATTGATACTACATCATCTGTTTTCATGACCTCATACAGATAACAACCAGGCACACCTTGAAGGATCTCTAACTAGCTTAAATTTGGAAGTCATCTAGCATGTCCCACTGTGACATACTTTATGAACAAACATGTAGGGAGATTATAAAGGATCCTACGGTGGTTCCCTCTGCTGAAATCAATCAAAAGCTTTGATTTTCCTATTTTTTTAATTGATCTGTTGTTGTTACAAACATGTTTTAAAAATTTGAATTAAACCTTTTAAAGAAAGTCAAAGTCTTTCTACCAAATTCATTAGATCTGGAACATGCCCTAAAAGAACATGTAGGAGTAAAATTTTATTTTATCTAGGTTCAGGTGGTTTTCCCTCAAAGTACTATGAGAAAGCACGCCATATACCAAGAGTTTCTTCCTGGCTTAACTCTGGTGAATTCCAGGAAAATCCCAAGACATTGAAAGTGCTATTAACAAAATGCTAAACCTACTAACTCAGTCCTTTGCTGTCGATTCATAACATTTCTGAACTGTGCACAGCAACACCACTGGCAGGTGAAGTTTCCTACAGTCTCTAAGAGCTGCAGCCAGCACCACTGCCAGCTTTTTTCCAGGTGCCCTGTCCATTCACTGTACCACTTAGGTAAAACCTTGTGTAAGACCAAACATGAGCAACTGAAATCTCTCCACAGTGCCTTAATGATGCAGAAAGAGGGCTTCTAGATTAGACCTGATACAGCAATGACTGAACAGTTTGTTATCCACATGCTAAAGGGTTTCCTGTATTAGTTTTGGTATTAATTTTTCATGTATGGTGTGTTTTGGACTATCACTTTTCACTAGAACACTTTAAATGTTATTTAACCCAGTATTTGACTGGGTTAAATCATCAGCAAACAAATCTAGCTTTTCCTTTTTCTGGCCAGCAAACAAGCTAAAAGCTTTTTTCTTTTGCACTCATATCCTACCCAGTCTAAAAGTATTTCTGAAACATCTGTGCAAAGATTACTCATACAATGAGTATGAACAGTTCAAGTGCAGAAAATGTACAGTTTTCATGCTTTTTGAAATAAGGCAGATTTGTGAATTTACCCTCCCCCAACCTGGGATCTCTGCTCTCTGCTCTAGCTCCTTTTCTTCTGTAAGCAAACAACTTTGGGGAGAGATGTTTCTGTGCTAACCTTAAAAAAGTACTTCTTCCTATGCAGTCATCTTGACATGATTTAAACATCCTGACATGGCACATGAAACTCTGTTCAAGCCCATTTTAACAAGTGGCTAAATTTTCCTTCTTGCCCCAACACCTTTCCTAGCTTCCCCGAAGTCAGTTCAACCACAAAGTCAGCTCAGCCTTCCGCAGAGATGTCGTAATTTTGGGTATCTGCCCAAGACCTGCAGATTGTTCCACATATGGCTGTCTTAGAAAACCTGGCGCTTCATGGATTAACCATAATGTAAGGTTAGCTGTTTAAGAAATAGGAAGACTTTGATCTTTGAGTAGAAATGCACAGATTAAAAGGCTACTTGGAAAACTAAAGGAAGATTGATAACACAGAAAACTTCAGCAAAGAAGCTGCTTTAAATTAACTCTTTGAAGCCTGACTCCCTCCTCTCTCTCACTATACACATGAGTATCCACTTGGCTGCCAATGTGGAAAAATAACTGATGTCAGATGATGCACTCTGGATATTATGCCAAGTTCCAGTGACAAATCACACAACTATTGAAATGGACGATTAGAGTGCGGGTAAGTGTTTGGGTTGGACTGCTTCTCTTGTAGGACGAAGAGGTGCCAATTGTGCCTGTGATTCATAGCGAGGGCTTTGTGAAACTGGTGTAGGTGTGCCACTGGAATGCAATGAGGTGTGGGCAAGCCCTGCCTCTCAGAGCTCAGATGTGTAGGGGATAGCTATCTTATTTGTTCATAGGGGAAGTTGTGGTGTTTTGGAATTTACCCTTAATTCCATGCACAGAAGATGAATGCACCTAAAAAGTCTTTCTAGATAGACATCACTGGGCTGACCTATTAGGAGCTATCACTGTTTGGCAGTTAACTGATTATTTATATGTCATATTCAGTAAAGTATAAAAATAATATTTTGGACAGAGTTGTATATTTGAAGCCAAAAGTGCAAAGCAGGGAGGAAATCTTCAAGTCCCTAATGAATATCTCAAAAAATGACCCAGTTAGGTCAATGTCAGAACCAAACAGTCTAGTGTCTGGTCTGAATTCAAGACTCTGAGGGAAAAAAAAAAAAACAAACAACAAACATAACACAAGATTTTAACCATAAACTTTTTGCGAGCAAAAAATTGATATTTGCAGCAACTGCGAAGTGGAGAAACACTCCTTCAGGCTCATCCTTCCAGAGCTGGCCAAAACCTGTTTTTCTTAGTTAAGTGCAAGGCTCAATTAGAAAGACATATTATGTGTAATGTCCTGATGTTAAGTTTAATGTCTTAAATTAATGTCTTAATCATACAGAACATCTCATGCTCTGTTGTGAACGATTTGGAGGACATCATTAAAATTAAAATTTAATCTGACAAACTGGGAAAATGGTCTGAAAGACATTAGGTAAAATTTCCTAGTGTCAACTGTAAAATACTGCAGTAACAAAGAACTCAAGTGAAAGCAAGAATAAGGAGTCTTATTTCCTGCTGATTTGTTTCTATGACTTTTAACTTGTTGGCTGTCAGGAATCAGATTCCTAAGTATCACCTTTTGTTTTCTGCTATGGATCCTGGGAGTCTCTCTCAAGAGAAGTAGGTACCCACAAGTGCTGACAGCATTTCTCCTTTGAGCCTTTCCATGTATAACATGGAGCAGAAGGAAATGAGCTATTGCTAAATGAGCTGGATCCTGCTATCTGCAAATGGTAAAAATTCTTTTTTTCAAAGAAACTGCTGTAGAGTGAATGGATAGATGATTCTACATAACAAATTGATTCCCAAGATGATTAAAACCAGAGAGGGTGTATGAGTTGCTTATCTCTGCTGTTGTGGAGGTCAGTGAATTAAGATAAATAACAGAACTAGTTTTCAGCAGTATGTCCTATTGGAATCGGACACATAATGGTGAAGAATTTACATGCACAGCAGACTCTGAACAGGAAGAATAACTGTGAGGAATGCAGAAGAATCTTATCAGATTTTCCACTCTAAATATTCTTGTGTATTTTTAGCCAACACAGTTTTGCTGTTCCACAATACATTTTAATTTTCTGGGCAGTCTGCACTATTTCTCATCAGGTGAGAAGTGCATTCAATCACTGTTTCTCTCCATGTGAAATATAAGAAGTGAAATTCTGGCCCCAGTAACTCAGTGAAGTCAGGGGTTTGCCTGAAGAGGATGAGTGGCTTGATCACCATTATGTTGGAGGTCTGCTAGAGGGCTGGATTTAGAACCTATATTGTCTGTTTCCCAGGCCCATACAGATTAAATTGAGGGATGTTATAAATTTGACCTATCATTATCTTTGAAAGGAATTGCACCTTAAATTTCATAAATCTCATAAATCTTCCCAGCTGTCACATACCAGTCTTTTTAACTGTGAACTCAGTTAAAGATGACCACTAAGGTTCTTGTACTTACAGCTCTTTGACAAAATGGGAGAGAAGAAAAATAAGCAGGACAAACTTTCTGACTTCTGATACATTTATTTGGTCTGATCACTTCATGCCTTCTTTCTCTTCCATTGCCAAAGGGACTATCTCTCTCCTCCTTTCTTACGTGGTTTCATGCCATAGCTGGCCAGAGCAAGTAAAGAATGATGGAGAAGAGAAGAAACATATAAATAGCTGTGTACTATGCTGTCATAATGGAGTATTTATTTCTACAATTTACAAGACAGGAAGTTTGTGAAATGGACAAAAATTTACTACTAGCAATTCAAAAAAGTCATAGTCACGTTTATTGTTCTCACTATACGGAACTGTCAGAGGATGTCTGAATTCTTTACAGTTATGAGCACATTCAGTGATGACACACAGAAAAAAATATGGATGCATTTATTTTTTGGAAGTAACTGACCAGAAAAGAATGTCTTGTGAACAAACTCCGGCACTGTACAACAGGCACAAGAGAAGCCAGCCAGAACTGAGAAACATGAGAAACAGAAATTTTTTGGATGTAGCAAGCTGGCTTTTGCCAACATGATCAACTGCAAGTCTACAGGGAGACTCCTCACCCCATGGGTCACTATCGATGCAGTGTGATTTCCCAAAACTTGCTGCTGCATTTCCAAAAGAAGCAACTGTGTGCAGCAAAATAGGGTTGGCCATGCAACAGTACTAGTAACATGTACTGTTCAGTAGCATATGCACATGAAGAGTGGTCCTTATTGGCACCAATGTTACATTGGATTCATATTCATATTACTCTGCTTATCAAATATTATCAATTAAGAGATCAAGTCTTCTGTATCAAACTATTGCACATATTCACACTGATAGGAGCAGTAAGACCTCAGAAAGAGGGATACCAAGCAGATGAGGCATCTATTTGCAGTAAGGACTGCACAGAATCCAGCCTAGAGCAGTCTCTGGGGACATGCAGTGCTTAGCCCACTTGCTCTCACAGCACACAAAGACAGCTAATTTCCATGTTAATGTGGCAGTGATAGGTACTGCCACTGTGGCAGTGATAGGTACTAAGTAGACTGAATTTCTTTCTTCTTCAAGCCCTATTTTTGTCAAGAACTCCATGTTCTTGAGAAATGTAACAGAAATCACTCAGAAATCACATCACAAGAGAAAAGCATTTGAAAACAGTATTCAAAATGCTTTGTAAAACACATTTCTGCACAGTAGCACCAGACATCATTACCAAACATTTATTGTAATCCTAAGGGAGGGGAAAAAAACCAAATAATAAATGCAACAGCTTGATTTTGCCAGTGGACACAAATTTATGTGTAAACACTTCCCCTAGATGCAGATCGACCATGTTTCTGGCTTCTTCTTGACCAGTGAAAGACAATTCAAGGGTGTAGGTGCTGTGAACTCAGCCCAGTGTCTATGGAAAACTGAACACGCCTGGGGCAGGGTACTGGTTTCTCCTGTTTCTAAGAACTGCTGAGGCACTAAAACTTTACGCTAAAAGTCTTTTAGGGCTTTTTCCTCTTTTGTTCTAAACAAAGAATTGTTTCCCTCTTCTTCCTTCCTTCTTTTCCCAGTATTCCTCATGTATTTGAAAGTAATTCAAAGGAGAGGGTTTTTATAGAGAATATAGAAGTATGTTCCCTTTCTGAGAATAAATTTATGAAATCCCAACTGTGAAGTAGAAGACGTGAAGACAAAACAAGCAACCGGAAACAGTCCTTTAAGACAGAAACAATCAGGCAATCCTAACTATGCAGTGGCTACTACTATGAGCTGCTACTGCCTGAAAACAGTCTGAGTTACACAGGAAATCAACCTTCAAAATACCACTTGTTGCAAAATAAGGAACAATTTAGAGGGAATCACTGAAGGATTAATTATCTTTATGCTATACTTTCAAGGACTTGATCTAGAACTCACTGAAGTCAAATGGAAAGATGACACAAATTTTTATGACCCCCAGAGAAAGAGATTTTTTTAAAGAACTCCATTGATGTAAAATTTTTGTAGAATCACAGAATAGTTTGGGTCTGAAGGAACTTTTATAAATGTCATACAGTCCCAAGCCCCCTACCGTGGGCAGAGAACCTTCCACTATACCAGGTTGCTCAAAGCCCCTTCGAGCCTGGCCTTGAACACTGGCCGGGGGGGGGAG
>NDXB01006348.1:47431-63537 GCA_002631895.1 Agapornis roseicollis | reverse complement strand
GAAACTGGCCGGGGGGGGGGGGGGGTGGTGTGTGTATTTTAGATAGTATCATCCCTCTGATTCTTAATACTCATTGCTCTGATCTACTTCACTGCTAAAATAAGAGCAGGAAAGGAGGTTACTGAGCTGGTGCTCCACTTAAGGCAATAGGTAAAAAGACATCCATGTTAAATGTAATTACTTAATACAAATTAAGATGACTACATGTTCTATTGTCAAGATCATTCAAAGAGTTATTTGCTTTTGTCATTGAACAGTGCTGCATTAGTTCTCATAATTTGGTTAGTGCGTTAGCACTAAGTATATCCTATTGATTCAGCAGATAAAATGGACCTAAGTAATCTTTGTCTTTTGCTGATTTCCCTTATATTAATTTAGCATTTAACTCAGTATACAGATTATCAAAGAAGAAGTGTTGAGTAATTACACATTTTGAAGAAATAAAATAATGCATTGGAGCTGTTGTGTTGATAAAAATTTGTACTGTACATCAGGTGCATTTTTCATAGAAGCCCTTACTTACATGGAAGCTGTGATGAAATTGAAAAGCTGTGAATTCCCAGTAGACCAGTTATCCTAAGATGATGCTGAGTGTGGAGACTCTTATTCCAAGATTACATTGCACAACAACTGCATGTCTAGCCAAAACGGTGGTGCAAGAGATATGTGGGATACAAAGAAATCCAAAAAGTAGGAGAAAATCATGCAATGTGCCCTGATTTCTACAGGCTGTGTACAAATGCATAGTAACATCTATCTGAAGAAAATGAAGCTCTTACTATCACTTCCCCCAAGATCATTCCTCTCTAACATTTCATTGTTTTCACCTACTCCACACACCGTGCAAGTAATAATTCTTTGTGACCTACACTGGCTTTCTGAACCATTTATGCCATGGATCGTCTTCCTTAGCAGTATTTTTAGATTTATTTACTGTGGGATTTGACTCTGGTTTTACTTGTATGTTTGGAAATGAGGAGTAATTCCACTCTGATGCAAAAGCTGTCTGAGGTCAGAAACCCACATGCCACCTAGAAAGTTCAAGTAACACAACACTCTCTTGGATCATAATTACCCACTGTTGCTTTAGTGAGCAGTAAGGACAGCAATATGTAGTCCTGAGTCAGAACAAGTAGAGTAAGTAGAGAAACTGCTGAGGTAAGGTTGGTGCTGAGTGAGCTGAAAGGCAGATGTCTGCTTTGTCAGGATTTATATGTCTCTCCATCATTTGGCAGCAGAACCAGGGGAAAATTCATTGCTTATTTAGATGTTTCAGCTACCTACCAAAGCCAGGTGGGATGAGTCCAAGACTTAGATCTGCATGAAGTGCACTGCAGCATCAGCATCTCTTTCTCTGGAACACTGAATTGTTTATAAAGAAATCCAGGCAGAGGTCTCAGGAGGGGCTGACAGTCCCATTGTAGAATAGCCCCGAGCAGATTAGACAGGAACTTACTCTGGGGTAAAAGAGCCTCAGAATTTGGTCTGAACCCAGAAAAAGTATCTTACATCTGAATATTACACATCTCTAGTGAGTGTCCTTAATGTTACACACCTCCTAGTCTACATTTTGGACATCTCTTCTTGTGGGACTGTAAAGGTTTCCAACTTTGAAAGGTTACATAAGATAGTAAAATTATTCTTTGCCCAGTCCTAGTGTTTATAGAGTTATTTAAGGGCCTTCATAAACTCTGAGACATAAAATACACATGTCCAGATATCCATGCTAAAAAAATAAAAATTACTTTCTGCCTGAAATGATTTCTGCGCAATTCCAAAGAAAAGCAGAAGAGTCACTCTTCTGCATTAATAACCAACAGGGAACTCTACCTTAAGTGGAAGAATCTGATAAAAAAGTCTGGAAATGGCACATTATTAGTAACTGGCTGATAAAGCAGTGCCCTTTGCAGAAAATGGTAGTTTATCAGATACTACCTTTTCACAGAGAAATCCAGCTTTCATCAAGAAGATGATAAACCACCAAGTAGCAGCACTGGGAGGCAAACAGAAAGGCCCCTAACAGGACATTAGGTGGAAAAAAAATGTAGTTTTTGCAGCACTTGGGGACCAAGATGTCAGCCTCCAAACTCCATAGCTCCTGAGGCTTGGAAAAGTCTTTAAAGATACCTACCACTCCCGGTGGTGTGATACTTTCCAAAGAAACTCCCAGACCTGCTTTTTCCTTGCCTTGCCTTTTTCTTGGGAACTCCCTTGTGATGGTGTCCACATAGCCAGTACCAAGTCCTTATGTTACACCATGCTATTTACCCCAGCTAGGGGGTCTTGCATGGCCAGGTACCTAAATGGTCATGTACCTATTGGTGGTGGGAGCTAGGTGGTGAGCACACCCTGTCTTGCACTCCATCATACAGGTCAGCACCCTTGGGGTACTATCTGGGCTTTTGGCAGGCAGGCAGTGAGTGCAGAACAGGCCCATGGATGCAGCCTGTCAGCTTACTATTATGCTTTAAGCCTGTTTGAAAGGGTGTCAGTATACATTGCCCATCACCCAGTCCTCTTTGTCTATTCTTTTTCATTGCGCAGTCCCTCTTCATCAGGGTCTGTAGCGATAGTACAAGGAGTACTGGGTTCAGACTTAAACAAGCAAGATTTAGGTTTGATATGAGGAAGAAGTTCTTAACTGTGAGGGTGGTTAGGCACTGCAACAGGCTGCCCAAGAGAGTTGTGAATGCTCCATCCCTGGAAGTGTTCAAGGTCAGGCTGGATGTAGCCTTGAGTAACCTGGTCTAGTGTGAAGTGTCGCTGCCCATGGCAGGAGGGTTGGAACTAGATGGTCTTAAGGTCCTTTCCAACTCTAATGATTCTGTAATTGTATGATTCTATTCTTCTGAGACATCAGAACTCCACAGAGAAGCCTGCACAAAATCTGTATGGTCAGGAGCAGGCTTTGTGCCCAGGCAGAGTGCTGTATGCCATTTGCTACAGCATTTCCAGAGGAATAAATGACTGAGCCAATCTGATGCATTCTGATGCCTGACTTTTACGGAAAATATTCAGGCACATTCCACTCACAATATGAAAAACATCTCCAATGCCGTGAGATTATCTAAATAAGCCACATCAACTCTTTGTAATCAGAGATGTGGTGTTATTTTTAAACTTGCCAAAAATTTTTAAGCCAAGTGGTGTGGGATGTTACGATTACAGGGCCTCAAAAGAGTTATTTGTCTCTCTTCATTTTATTAAATATTCCTAGACATACCCTTAGGATGACAGATCAATAAGTGCCTTTGCGGTTTCCTGATAGAAGACAGCAATTATTTGCTTCCATTACAATATAAGCATAACCCAATTTTACTCATCTATCATGTGTGTAATGGTAATAAAGAAGTATCACCATGTGTTTATTTTACTGTCACTTTATCTTTTGTTTTGGTGATCTTCTGTTTTCATTTCACATTCTTCCAATTGTTTGTGCCTTTCAATTGACAGGAGTTGTGACCAGTTGGTCTTGCTTTAGGACACTTGTTGGGAATATGGTAGCTAAAGCCTGTTTCTCTTTTCCTGTAAGGTGAATGGAGTACTTTAGGCTCTCACATGTACTTAGATGCAAAAGAAACAAAGCGACAAGATCTTCACAGAGCTGAATTTGGATTTCATTTTTAGAGGTGGTTTTCCATGGAAGTCAATAGTGATTGAAGTTCAGGTATCAGAATACAACTGGGCTCCCAACTGTTTAGCACATAAGAGACACAGTAAGGCTAAACAAAGCCTGTAAGATCATGAACTAATTAATGACAATTGAAATGTATAGTTGAAATTGTCAAGGCTAAACTCAACCTATTTCCTCACTTAGAGAATCATGTTTAATCCATACTAGAGGTGCACACTACTGAACTATGTCTTCAAATGAAGTAAGCAGCATTTGTCTCCCCCATCTAAGCAACTTCTCTATTTTGAGGAGTACTATACCAGGGCTGATGGTGACTAACTGTGACCAAATAATCTCTGCTAAAAGCCTACATCCAGTTTTCTCTTCATTGTGGGTGAGGAGATTCCTGAACAGTGATTCAAAACCCTCCACAGCAGCTACCTTTGTCCTGATTCAGGCAATAAAACCCTGTTACTATTACTCCAACTTTTCCTTTTAATTCAAAGCCAGTTCTGCTTCCTCCTTGCTGCCACTCAAGTGACAGCCAGCTCTTCACTGAAGGAAATTATTACGAAGTGCTAACTGGTCACAGCTCTGCTGAGGTACATCTGATATCAATCAGATGCGCCATCGGATTCACTTTTCCTATCCCTGACTTCAGTGAGCCCAGGCTTTGACTTAACATGTATTTCACTTAAACAGAACTGGAAATGTTTATTTTCACTTTGTAAAGTTTTCCATGAGCACTGGAATAAGTAAAGCACAGTTGTTTCTGGACTTACATCTTGTGGTTGGTTGACTCTGCTGTCCAGCTAAGCTCTGATGGAGACTTTTCACATAGGTGAGTAATACCTGAGCTAGTCCCTATGTGTCCTCTCAGTGTTCGTAATGGAGCTCCTTAAACTTCATCAGTTTCCATAGCCTGAGCATATACTGGATCTTCTCTGGATTCACATGTGGATTCACATCTTTAAGATTTCTTATTGTTGCAGCTGTAAGGTCAACGGCCAGAAAGACAGGTATACAGTAGCATAACCACATAGCTTCATTCCTTTAGGAAAAAAGGCTAAAAATTAGCCAATTTTGTCAACCACATCAAGATGAGCTGAGATATTTATTTTTTTAATGTTTAGGATATGTGAAGAATGAACTGAGGAAGTCTTTTGGATGCTTCATTCTGGTTTATTTTGACCTAATTCTACCTTCAGAACCTCCAGACTAAATAGTCCTGAGGGACAGCCACTTAAAAAGATGGACTACCCAAAGTCCAACAAAATTATGTACAATTGTCTTGTGGGACTTCTTTTGATAACATGAAATAACCTTCATCAATCAAACACTAACTGTAAATTATCAGATAGCAGTCTCTTGCAAACATTGCTAAAGGCTCATTTTTCTTTTTAACGTTGAAGTTAGTGGTATACCATATTCACTGCTGCCCTGTTTTCACTGTCCTATGACTTAATCTCACAGTGGTCAGTGCCTTTCACTTGCATCAGTGGTCTGTGGTTTCATTCTCTCGACATCAAAGAGAAAGATCATCTTGGCTACATTACAAAAACAAGTTTTGAAATTTGCCAGAATAAACTGTGACAAACTCTCACAATTTATAAAGGCTTTCTTTTAAGTTGAAGGTGACTCAAAGGGGAAAAATGGGTTATAACCTCATGTATGTTTTTATAATACACAAAAAAATGGCCTAAGAAGAGTTGAGGGGTTTGGGACTCTTTCATTTATTATTATTTTATCTCCAGCAAAATCAAGGAAGCCCAGATTTGACATTCCTGACACAAGCATAAGAAATAACCTGCTTTACTTCTTCTGCCTGCCCTTTCCCTTCCTTCACCTTCCAACCTTGTAGGTCTATTTTACACACCTGAGAAAAACAGGTGTATAAAGGATGCTTAGCAAATACTTGCCAGCCTTTTTAACCAATTAAAACCTGAAAAAACTCAAAGGGCACTTTTTATTGGAGCCTCTGGAATAAAGCAAAGGAAATGGAACAACAAACCTTGAAGGTCTTGATACTTCAGTGTTAAGCAAACAATCCTGACAAAAATTCTGCCTGCCTTTATGCTCTTTAAAGGAACCACAAGAAATCACAGAAACATTTTCCTCTTCATCAGTTTAATGCAGCAGAAATCAGGTTTCTGATAGCATTTCTTGAAAATGGGCAACTTTAACAAACATGTCTGCAGTATAAGACATTCAGTCTGATATGCAAAGCAGCAGCAGCCCCTGAAAAAGCCTTTGAAACAGGAAAGTACTTCCCAGCATGTGAAAAGTGGCAAATTATTCTGTCAATACTTTAATGGTATACTCTGCTATGAAAAGATCACCGTAAGAAATGGGTGTACATAAAAGTACAGAATGAGACAAGTTAAAGGCTACGAGCTTTAAAGACAGTCACTTACAAATAAAATACCCCAGGAATAAGAAGAAAAAAGTACTTTCAGAGAAGAACAATATTCATTGTTAAAATGAACTGAAAAATATTTTAGAAATGATGTTAAAACCTAAAATGAAAAATTAGGACAGCAATAACAGTGAAGAAAGATAAGAAGTTACTGTGCTAAATGTCTGCTAACTGGCTTCTAGTGCCTGAAAATTGCCTTTCCCCCCAGAGAAAGGGAATAAGATGCTACGCCTGTTGTGGTTGCTGTATTAGAACCTGCTGGTGATGCCTATATCTGTGTCAAACACCTGGAGCCTGCGATAAGCAGCTGTCCCCCTGTGGTGATGAAGCTCAGACTGGGCTGGACCCCACCTTGAGCACATTCAGCTGCTGAGGAGGCATTACAGAAGTTCTGTAATGGATGCTTCTCCCTGACCACCCTGTCTCACCCCTGACAGTGACAAGCAGTTCTTCTCTATCGTGCAAGATGCTTCCACCTCCAACCAGGGCATGTGTCAGCATACTGTCCTGGTGCTCTATACTGGGCAACTGTGCTAAGGAGGACTTTGGTGGCATTCAGGTGATGAAGATCTGCAGTTTTCACCTTCACTCCAGCCATCCCAACAATGGGACATGATAGATCCCATCCACCTTCACTGCTGCTCCATCCTAACACAAGCCTCCTCTTGGCTTGTGAGGCTCAGCAGAGCCCTGTCATAATGACTCTGACCCTGCCCTCTGGTAGAAGACAGCATGCCAGCTATGAGCTCCAGTTTTCTTGTATTTGAGAAAAGAAAGCTTCCCAGAAAGGATGTACAAGGCCCTGCTGCATAAGCAGGTACAATTCAAAGCTCTAATGTTTCATGTTTCAAAATAAATGTTAAAAGTACCCGACTCCCAGATTCTGTACTTCCTTACAAGAGCTGACAGTGGCACAGACACTGGCTAGAAGGGAAGAAACAACTTCTGTGCTACCTTCACTCACAATATTTCAGATGGTTGGAGAACAGCAATCACCCAAACACACGGTGTACAGAAAGGCATCCCTCCCGTCTGAGACTACCAGTATCCTCATTCAGGTACACTTTCCATAGGTATTTCTTTCATTAAGAACACTGGTTTCTGTGGGACTGTTCCTGTATCAAATATGACTAACTGAATTACAATTTGGCTCTTCATGGCATGTTCTAAACAAGCTCTTTTGTTTTTGTTTTCTAAGGAGGGCACTGATTCAGCATTAACATAGTTTAAAATATGAGTGATACTTTCAGGGACTCCTCAGTGCACATGGATATGAATGTTACTGAATACTTTGCTGAAATATTAAAAAAAAAATAACTGCCTAAATATTCCATTTATCTGCATCACACTGTCAAGACACACAATTACTTACAAATTAAAGAAAAAAACAAGCATTTTCTTCCCCGCCCTGTTCCACTAATACTTTTTTAGTTCCATAATATGGACCTCGGTGATTTTCATACTCAGTTTACAAGAACTAAGCCTTACAGAGATGCATCAGCATCAGTGCCAAGTAATTTGAAATGATCAGGGGTTTACATTCTGTAACTGAAACTGGCGAGACGGCTGCTTGGCAATGGAGTAGGCAAAGAGATGAGGAGAATCCCAAAATGCAACAAATTAATTGTCACTTACCCTGTTCAAGCAGTATTTGCTCTCTTTCCCATAAAAGTGCTGGATACATTTCATATTCTGCTTGTCAACAATCTTGTCGAAGAACTCGTTGATGGTTCGCACGGAGATGGCGCAGACAGCAGATCTGTTGGTCGGCTCGGAGGAGTCTGGTTTGCTTTGTGCAAAAACACCATAGAGGATGTCATCGTTCAACCCAAGGCCCATTTCATACGCTAGAGCTGCACCCGGCTTGCTTACGTAGGCAGCTTGTAAAATGTTGAATACCTCCTTTTGGATGGACCTCCTTCTCCGCTTTTCGGTAAAAATACACTCAAGAGGCATTTCCATGTACGAACGGATCTCTGAGTCTAAAGTGCAGAAGCGGATAATTCTAGTGTGAAAAGCCTGGGAGTCAAGAGATTCTCTCTGGACAGTCAGAAAATAGACAAAGTGATCATTTTCAAAGGCGTGGACATACCTTATGGGATATGAGTCACGGAACTGAGGGAGGATATCTATGTAAGACTGATCTGTGAAAAATTCAAAACCATCCTGTGTTTCTTTCAGCCTTCTAACAGATATTGAATGCAGCACACGAGGAGGTTGAAATGTGGATGATACGGTATTTCCAACGAAGAACTTGACAAACCTGTCCTTTTCGGTCACCAAAACTTTGGTTCCCAAAGTGCTTACAACACAGTCAGGACAATTATCAGGTTCTCCATCCGCCCGGGGAGAATACATGCAGTGCACCTCACTTTCAATGTCAGCAGGGTTGTCAGGGTGAATGATGTGGCGGTGGCAGATGCCTCCAGACATACTACCACAGCTGATGAGCTGATCATCATAATATGTTTCTAAGAGCAGTGCCATGTTGACATTATCCTTCCATATGCTGTTAGAAAGATTGGCTTTATCTCTGCATTCTTCACATGGTGCACAGTCAGGGTTCTCCAAAATGGGCCCAGTCTTGTACACAGAAATGTTCTGGAGGGTTTCATTCAGTACATAAATCTTGTTGATTGCTCCAATATAAACATGATGCTTGTATAAAACTACATTCTGAATTGGTGTTTCTGCGATGAAATCAGGAAGATCATATTTTACAGTCAAATTCATCTCTGATTTTTTAGCTGCTTCTTTACATTGTCCATGGCTCCTCTGCAGCAAGGCAAGCAGGAATACAATAAACCCAGAAGGATATGCAGTAAAAGGCTTCATTGTCAGAGATTTAATCTGTCAAAATATATTTAAAGGAAAGGAGTGGTTACATTTCATATACTAAACCATCAGTTAACAAATTTGTTTCTAGGCTGCATTTATTAGCGCAACTATTTCAGTTTAAAAAGTGTTGCAATATTGCTTAATGTAATTAATAGGCTTGTGCTAGAAACTGTTACAATTACTGGCTTTTGTGGGTACACATTTTACTGCTTTTAGAACAATTTACAGAAGAATTTCCTTACAATAAATTTTGCAAAACCCCTCTGTGTGTTGTACAACAGCAGAAGAGAGATGACTGCTTCCTTACTGGCAATGAACCAGAAGACTGATAGGGTTTAGAACAAGATGGTGCACAGGTAGCTAAAAGCAAATCTGCTCAGGACACTCAGGACACAACTGCACACAAAGCAGTTGTAGCACTTTGGTGTGCAGATTTAAGACACTTGGCAAGTTCCTCGAGGGGCTGAGCTGGTTTTTAGCGCAGCTGCTCAGAAATGATAAATAGAACAGATACAAAATTATGTGAAGATCTGAGCTGGAAGTGGGCTTCATTATTCTGCTGTCATTTTTGATTAACCAAGGAAGAGATTTTTTTTTCACCAGACCAAAAGAAGAAACCCTCCTCTCTCTCCCTTCAGATTCCAAATCACTGTCTTTTATGAGGGCCCAGTGTGGAAAAAAGAATGTTTTTTTCAGCCAGCTCTACTTCTTGGAATAGCCATTTTCCCTAGTGTTGACAAGGTTTTGTAATATATTAGAATATTTTATGCATCATGTGGTGCCTGACATGTACAAGTTTTATTTTAGGTCTTGTACCACAGCAGTAAGTCACTCTGGTGAACCTTTACAAGATACAGGCGTATCACTGTATTGTAAACAAAGGGATATCAAGTGACCTACAGCCATTAACTGATGAAATCAAACAACCTAACATTTTTCTTTCTTTTTTTTACTTCTCCACACAATTGTTTGATGTGGCTTGAGAAACCAAAGGCAGATGACTAGTGTGATATTTCACCCCCTCCAAAGATCAACTAAATGAACTGTGGTTATGAGCGTTTCGGCAGTGTCCACACTATGCCTTGTCACACCAGACATTTTCTGTTAGTGCCATGACACAGTTCTTAAGCCAAATTTAACTGCTTCATGGAGAAAACAATTATACTTTCTAACAGCAATATGTTCGCATACTTTTGGAAAACACTTCCAGTTTGGCTACAGTTAAGCAATTGATGCTAATAAATGCTTATGATTATTGAAATGATTTAAAATAGACAACCTTCAAAATGACAAACTAATAAAAGGAACATGTACTGACTTTTTACTTCATTAAGACTAAGCAAAATGAAAACATGACTACAGAGCAGAGCTGTTTCAGCTGTGTGGAAAGTCAGTGTTTTCACAAGATGGGTTAAAACAGTTCATCAATATAATATTTCTCCTTCCTGACTTGTGACATTTTATTTCAGTGTCCATATAACTCTTTCTGTGGATTACCTCATTAATTACACAAAATAATAGGCTTTGGAAACAATGAATTGTTCTTCTTTCCTGTTATCTGATAAGAACAGTGATTGAGAGCTGGGGGTAAAAATCAGAATCTCGGGCTCTTTGCAAGTATTAGCTGGTAAGAACAAGTCACACTTCTGCAACTGAGAAATGAAGATCTTCCTTTAAATCAACAACATTTTCTGATATTAGTGATAACAGAATCCTGGAAACAAATCAAACATGGATTTAAGATAAAAACAAAATAAAACAATAATAAAAAAGAGCTGGGAGACTGCTCTAATTAGAAAATAGCCCCAGTACACAGAGCAGTGACTTCTGTATTGTACAGGGCGAGAAACAGTTTTCTCATCCTCTGAAACTTCTTACTGGTACAAAACTTTTCCTGCTCCACACCGGGATGAAACCAAGAGCTTGCAAAGTTCATGCAAAACACCCAGAAGTCACAGCGGATCCAAGAACAAACAGGTTCACATCCCTGCTTTCCCAGGGAATGCCAGCCAGGGAAGGTCCCCACAGTGGGAGGAGTGGGAGCCTGGTGTGATTGTCTGCCTCCTCCAGTCAGCACTTCTACCCAAGAAACTGCTACAACTGATGCGTTCCTGCAGATTCACTTCTGGCGAGCCAACATGTTCTGACAAATACTAGATCAAGCAGAGAATTCCAAAAGTGCTCCGTTTCTGACACAACGTGGAGGCAGGCATATCACTTACTGCAACAAGTTTAAACCTACATAACAAAGGTGTGACTGCAGTGGAAAGAGAAAACAGTAGGTGGGACAATAGACAGATGAGGCTGATGGACCAACAACACAGCAAAAAAGATGCAAGGTTACCTGACAGACACTTACATTGTTGCAGTGTATTGTGGGCTATGCTCCTGCTTTAATGTGTTCCCAGATAAATTTTCCACACAGTATTCCCCTTGGTCTTCAAGTTTACAATCCTCCCCATTGTTTCAGTGTCCAAAAAAGAAGATCCCTAGCTGCCCAACAGTAAATGCCAGTGTGCACTACAGAGACATTTAGTGCCAAAAATACCATCTTGACTTACTCTTTCCCTCAAACCACTCTTGGGATGTGAGGCCAGTATCCTCAGATAGGCTACTCTGCCTGCACTTGGTGAAACAGTGCTGGTTTTAATCTGTGCTCTGGAGACAGAAAATTCCTCCTTAGAATCCTTCAGCAACTGAGATTGGAACCAAAAAGCTTAACAGCAAGAGCAAGGGCAGGACTCAGTGTAACACAGAGGATGCCAGGAATAATAGGTACTGTATTCCACCACCTCAGGAAGGAAAATATGAGCAGTATGAAAACCAAGTCATCTTTGCTTTCATATTTGAGCTCAAGCATTGTGTCTTCCTTTGTATGCTTTTGAAGCATTTCAAGCATCTTCCCAGACAGAAATCTGCTGATTTGTACCTATGGGAAGCTCAGGCTCATATTTATGGGCAGCTCTAGGGGAAAATGGTTCCTCACAATGCAAGTCTCCAACACACTTTGAATATTTCCTCTAGGTGCCTGAAATCAGAGGGCACGTGTTCTACTGTGAGACATTTATAGCTTCAGGAGAACAAAGGAGTAGTGTGAAAAGTACAATATGCAATTCCTTTTTTTAGGTATTTGTTTTTTCACAGTCCTTACACCATTTGAACTCCACTGTTCCTCAGTAAGACTCCCATGACGTTTGGTGCCTATTTTTACCTCCCTTTGACCTCAGGGTCTTTCTCTATTGCACTGCCGCAACCTCCAGTGCAGAGCTGCTTTTTTGTAACCTCCATACCAGGTCACTGCAAACATACTTTACCTGAATGCCTCCTGAAGTAAAGGAAAACTAGGGAGAGTTAAAAATTTAGTCTCACCTCTCTTCAACAGTCCCAGTTCTCCTTAGCACATACTCGAATGTAGTTTCAGTGAACTTAAGCACTTAGAATTCTGCTGAATTAAACCCAAAATACTCAGGCTACAGATACACTTTTTGAGTACAGGTCAAAGAACTAGCTGCTGCCTATCACTTTCAGAAGGAAAACAAGTAATCCCTTTGTTTCTGTAGCTGGTTTGAATGATGGATGCTGTTCATTCTTTTGTGACCTTCCCTTGACTTGTGTGTCAGTGTGTCTTTCATGTGTCTACAGAAGACTTGCAAGCTTTGGCCTGTGATAACTATCAGCAAGCAATAGCTGTGGATGGATTATTCCTTTTGTAAGAGATATTTTCAAAGCCTGTGTCATGATGTGCTCATTTTTCCATCCCTCAGCAGACAGTAGCTTGTGTAACTGATGAGAAAATGGATTTTGGTCAACCGTTGCAAGTGGCTACTAATGATGTGTCATATTACTGTGCTTGGCAACCTCAAGTCCTATGGCTGATGCTTCCCACCAGGCTTGGTCTTGAGTGTTTGTGCACCATTAACAGCTTCCTAATGGCAATCTTTTCCCGACAAGTTTCATTCTCCCTAATTATGGCCTGGGTGATAATTTGTAAATATTGAACATCATGTCTCTCTTTCACACTGTTTGCCATTGTACTGACAAGTCAGGCCTGGTCTTACTGTGGAATAATGTTCAAGCTGTCATATGCAATGAAGCCAGAAAACACAGTCATGCTTGTTTTCCTAGCCCTCATTTCAGCAACTGAGGTCCCATTTGACTCTGATTACAAAGCACTCCATGGATCTGCACAAGCTAAGACAACATACTGACATGAAGGCATGTTTTTAAGCTTGAGGCATTTCATTTTTCCTTGTTTTACTACAGAAAAGGAAATGACAGGGTCCTGCATGTCCCACATAGCGTGTGTTTGTATAACAGACTTAGTCCTCAGATAGGTCATGTAAGGTAACAGCAGAACCATATTACTTCATATTTCAAAATCACTACTGTCAGCAAACGGTAGCCGTTTTCCCTCTTCAAGGAAATACTTGATAGTATAGTTTTATATTTTTTCCAGTGGGACAGTACATTTTGCTACTTTGGGTTCTGACAGATTCGTGGGGCAAATTTATGTAGGATAACCCTAGTGATAACTGCTCCTGAAAGTTGTTTGCTTTTCTATCCTGATCTGAAATCTGTGCCAGTTCCTGACCTGATTCCTTGTGGATCAGAGGCCCTGCCGTGGAGACAGCAGCATCATTTAACAGGACAGGGCAAATGAGAAGGGGAGATGATAACAGCTCCATCCATCCAGTTTAATCTGTTGTTGCAAATCTGTCACGACACTGGCATTAGCTTCAACAGACTAAGCCCAGAGTGGACGTGTCTTCATCAGACTTTTCAATTACTAATTGCACATATTCTCTATGTCCACAAATTAAAAATGCTCTTAAGCCGGAATTGCTAGCCTGAATTAGCTAACTTTAGTTAAAATAACAGAGAGAACAAGGAAATTTGAGGGAATAAGTGAGCAACAAACATAAAAATGATCCACGAGTTGATTTCAAATGGCTAATCTGAGTTCAAATCCATGTTCCCTTGTCTTCAGCACTAGCTGCAACCCTAGTTTAGGGTACTCATCTTAACTAGGGTGGGAACGTAATTTTTTTGCAGCATGGTACATACATTAACATGATGCCTTTTCCTAGTGCATAGTCACAGGACTGAGTAGCGTGATTTAGGTCATGAATTCATTTGTAAAAGTACCGAGAGGTTTCTATGGTACTCTGAGAGGTAGTGTGTGTGCAGATGGCTGATGGTGAAGAACTGGAGGGCAGGACAGAGCCCAGGCAATTTCTGAAGGATCTACCATTAACTAAGTCCTTTGCATATTCAGTGCAGTGGTGTGTCAGAAGAAATTGCTTTCATTAGCATGTTCAAATGATCTGTAAGCCTTTTCTTACAATATTCAAACATAAAAAAAGAATCTAAATTCTCCCTGCATAAAAGATACTCTTTAATATATATGGTCCATTACAGGGTCCAATAGACCGCTGAAATTTGCAGCAGCTACCAACAGAAGCATTTTCACTGTCTGCCAGGTTTATTTTTACCAGGCATTAAAGCACAAGAACACTAACCCATCCTTCACAGTAGAGAATATTTTATTCTTGTACTCATTTAGAATTAATTTTCTGTAGGTGTCCTGCACTGCAATGAAGCAGAGAGTCTTTTCTTTGAAACTTGCTTCAGACCTTAGCACGCTGAAGCTAACTCATGTCTTGGGTCTGTAGCACAACTGGATTTATTTAATCATCTTCTGCTGTCATGGGCTGCAATGGTGCTACAGGCTCTTTCATAATGAGCCTCCGCAAACACCACTATATTACAAATGAGTGGATCAGATCAAGAGCTATAGATTGCTCAAAAAGGCTGGTATATAGCTGGTATATAGCGTTTGTTGTGATTCAGGGAAATTTCTCATGTGAGGAAGTGGTACTCATTCTAAGGGCTGAGAAATCAATTCCACAAAGAACAGGAACCAAAAAAGAAGCTCAAAATACACAAAGAGTAATTGAAAAACAGGGAGGAAATACCCACAATAAGGTAGGTCCTTAGTTTTTTGTTCATGCTTATACTTCCAGATGGATTTGGATCTTTAAATACAGGAGGACAGCTTTCCACATCTGGATGTATAAGGATGGGAGGATTTTACTATTATTATTATTGTATTGTTTAGTGAAAATACTATATTGTGTAACAGGAAAATAGAAAGTGAACTTTGAACAACACAATGCTATTGATCTACTCCATTCATCTGAAATGCAAGTCAGCAATTGTGGACATTCATTAAGAAAATACTTTTGATGCTATTGTGGCCCATTATCACTACACTGGTAATAAAATAAATCCAGTTCTAGCACAGACTTAAGCTTTGTACCTGCAGCAAATAATTCAGCCTGACAACTGATATGGGAACATCTTATTCAGTCCAAGTAGAAAAGGTGGGTGGGAGTGTGTTTAGAATAACATGCAGTGCTTGTTATTTTATATGTCATGACCAGTAACACAGGGTAATGCTGCCCTTCTGCTTCAGGTTAGTGAATACACTAACCCAATTCACTAATTCCCTCCCATTTTTTTGTCTGCTTGGACAGACTAATTAATCTCTTAATATATTTTCAATGCATAAGCAATGCAAAGACCTTTACTGACTTTAGTTAGTTGAGATAAATGCAGACACGTGCCCTGGTTCACAGAGGAAGTCATACAAGCTCAGGTAAAGATGCAAGTACACCTTACAGTAGAAGAAAGAAGTTTTTTTGTACTTCTGAGTCAATCCTGCTGATCAACTTTTTGCATGAATCTGAGCATTTTGTGGTTTTCTGTACAGAATGGGGACAGTGTAATTTCCTTGGAATGTAGTTCCTCCTTTCGTGAAGAGCCAAGTTGGCAAACCTGGCTGCAAGCACAGTCTTAGCTCAATCCCTTAACTACTCACAGCACTTAGGTTTTCTACTTTATGCTTTTTTGGTTGTAATATCCATCTACCTGAATTCTCGTATTGAAATGCAGAGCAGATTTTGGAAACCTTTCCTGTCTTGTAAAGCTAATAGCTTTCCATACTGTGATAATTAAAGGAATGGCATGGGTCATAAAATGAAAAAGATTAAAAGGCAGATAGCCATGAGTAACCAAGACAGCATACACATTTGATCTAAATGTTCCAACAGCAATTATGAACAATCTTGATGCAGGGCATTTCCTGCAGTTTAATTGTCATTTGGTGATAATGGTTCTTAGGAGTCCCTGAGACAATAACTCTTCATAGGCAAGCATTAATCTCTTTTATGTTGTGGT